>KV424024.1:0-110278 GCA_001632435.1 Calocera cornea HHB12733
ATAGGCAGGAGCCCGAGCCTCGGCGAGGCTCGGGTGTATAGGTGTGGCCCCAGTGGGGCCCGGGAATGCGGCTCCGGCATGTTGAGAGGGCGTCAGGGATTGCCTGGGTGCACAGCCCCTCGGGGGCTCCGGGGATGCGGCTCCGGCATGTTGAGAGGGCGTCAGGGTTTAGCCCTCGGCATGCAGCCCCAGTGGGGCCCAATAGTTGATGTTCAGGAAATATTAGGAGTGTCGTATATGAAAGTTGTAGGAGTGGTGTGAATGGAATTCTGGGTAAGCAGGGCTTACAATGTCCCACGACTTCTCCTTCACCAGTGTGAACGTAGTTATTGTCTCCAATCACTTCGTATGCTGACTTGTAGTTAGTAACAGCGCAACCGCACATGCATAATCACGCACCCGCTGCACCCCATCCCTTCCTCACATCTCCACATCCGTTCAGCGCTCCATCTACATCGTGCTCCATTGATAATTGTTGGTGATCGAACCCTTCCGTCTGCCTAGAAAAGCCGATTAAATCAGCACTTGGGGCAGTCTGGGATGAAGAAAGAGTACACACCTGGTCCTAGCTCTCTTGCAGGTTAAATTGAGTTTTGTAGTCAGTCTTTAGAGCGTACTCGAGGTTTAGTCGATGTCAAGTGGTCGTTGACGATGAGGAGAGGGGTCTGGGTATCTGGCTCCGCTGCCAGCCATGTGCAGGGGAGGATGCTGTGCATCACGTGCCATTAGCGCCCGCCGCCTCGTGTATGCCGCGTTTTCTGCTACAAACCGCCCCTCGACCTCACAACGCGCATATATCGCTCGATATTGTCTGCAAATACGCTTTGGATATATTCGAAGCCTCTTCTGGTCATCGTGACACCCCTTACGATGACATTTCACCAGGTAAGCCGGTCTCTCAACACACGAAGCGTTCAAACCTGACAACGAAACAGCTTCTTCGCGCCAGTACAAGGGGAACTTCTTCCTGTATCTGTGCGGTCAGATGCCCGATAGGGGAAGAACCCGGCGGAAGCATCTTTCCGGAATTGCAGGGACTAACCACCTCGTGTGAAGCCCGTGCTCTCCTTCCTCCTCCGACTACAACCACGGCCACAACTACGACTTGCTCAAACTCGACTCGATAAAGAAGAACACCCAAACGATGTCGGTCTTGAGCTTGACCGAAGGCATGGAGGACGTCGTCGCGGATACGATGAAGGATGAGCTCATTGACGCTGCTTGGGACGGGAAGAAAGAAAGGAGCGAACGCGCCGCCGAGCAGACCTGGTGGAAGAAGAGGGCCCCGAACAAGCTCGTCAAACTGGGAAAGAAGATCGGTGGTCGTCCTGCGATGCTCGAGGAGAAGAACGCCGCGCCCTCCAAGGGCAAAGAGATCGAGCTGAAGGTGCTCGACAACGCGAACGCGAGCCGCGGCAAGGGCAAGATCGTCGATACGGGCACGAACACCGCCCAGGCCAGCGCCGAGCCTTCTGCGAGCACGTCGCCCCTCGAGGTCGACAGCATGCCCAGCATATACTCGCAAGACAGTGCAGTCAATACCAGTGCGATTGGTGGACACGGCCGCGCGACCGCGTTGGCTCTCACTGGCGCGCCGCTCGTGCAGGACGACCACGATGTCTTGAAGCTGTCGCTCCTGAAGAGGTGGTACGACTTGAAGGCATTGGGACAGGATCGCGAGGCTGACAAGGTGATGGGACTGCTGAGTATGGAAGAAGGGCGACAGGTGCGTCCTTTGATAATCCACGATGACATTTCCTGGTGAAATGTCATTGTAAGGGGTATCGGTCTCACGCTGACGATGCAACAGGCTCGCATGCGCGCAGCGTCGACCTCAAGCAACCCTGCGGTCGACGAGGAGGTCATCCGCGCTCCCCCTCCGGTCCTCGAGCTCCCCCTGCCTGTCACGACGCCCACCGTGCCGGCACGCAACCCTGCCCGCGCGCTTGCGCATCCACCCACCCACGCTGAGCTGCGCCTGGCCGACGACACGCGTGCTGGCCGTCTCAGGCCTGCGCCTGCGCAGCCCGCTCACCCGCGCACTGATCTCGACTGGCCCGCTGATCGTGTCTTCCCGCTGGGCAACACGCGCGACGGCTTCCTCGCCCTGAGGAACGCGATCGGCGATGGTGTTGAGGGGCTTGGATGGCTAGCCGCTCAATTCCAGCGCAATCCTGAAGCGGCCGATGAGATCGCTGGCTACTCTTGGCCCTGGTACTGCTGGTTCCTGATCGTCTGGTGGGCGGCGTTCTTCTGCCTGCTCCTGAAGCATTTCGCCCGCTATACGAAGGGCGTCATCAAGAGCAACTCGAAGCTCTTTATATTCATTCTCGGTAAGTTTCATATTGTTTCTGTACTCGATCTATACTAACAATTGTACAGTTGCGATTATCTACTGCAAAGCCCACGGCCTCAAGGTCCGCGACGTCGTTGCGGGGATTTTCGCGGACTTGGTCACGAAGGGGAGCAAGCTGTTGGGGGAGCACGCTGCGGTGAAGACTGAATGAAGATAACGCCTTTTTTACATGCTGTACGCTTGGGCAATGCCCATATCTCACTTGTTTGCACTTCCGTCGCACTTTTGTAATGTGCAATAGTCGCTCGTTAATAGATGGTCTTTGAAATTGACAAAATTGTCATTGTGCACCCCTTACAATGACATTTCACCACATATATCTTTCCCTTGTACAACTGTCGATTCAGTTGTGCTGCGCTACGCTCCAGACAGCTCGACATGATGTATCTTTGCAAAGTCTTTCGCTAGATAGGGTAAACTAATGCTCGCGGAGGAATGTTTAGCTAATCCGAGCCACGCTCGCTATTGGGGTCCGCCGGGGTTGCCTCCGCCAAGTACACAATCAGCTCCGCTCAGGGCTAATGAATCAAGCTGACACACACCTAGCACAGGACCCCCTGGAACGCGGTGACTTAACTGGCTTAAAGTTGGACCCTTGTCCGCGTCCAGTGCTTCTCCTGGCTCCTGCGTCGTCCTTTCTGATCACGTTCCTCGACGAACGTTCCGTTCGTCGCACTTAGCAGCTGCTTTGATCCAAGTAGGCAAGTGGAGCACACCGCATGCAATCATCTCGACCCCACCGCTCCCACCGAGAGGAGATGATGCTCATCTCCGGCGGTCGGGCACTCATCCTCACCCCGATTCAATCTCCACCCCGTCCGTTTCGGACCACAATGTGACTGTCTTCAACTCAATCCAACACTGGACGCAGATGCAAGGGGTGCATGTTACGTCACGGCATCGGCATCGCTTATGGCCTCGGCAGATGGTCATTCAATGTTTGCTACAAGCTTCTGGACTTCTGATGAGTGGTCGCGTCACGTGCAGCTCACCTGCTGATGGGCGATCCATGGCGACCAATGCGGTGAAAAACAGGCTCCGCGCTCCCTTCCAGCCTTCCGCTCCGTGTGCTCGTCCTGCTCTACCCGACTGATGTTCGACTTTCCGCCGAGTAGACTCAACTCTCCTCGCGGACGGCTCGCTATTGCGCTGCACGACGCATGCGGTGAAGACCGTCATCATTGGTTCTAGCGCACCGAGACCGTCGCATGGAATCGCGGCTTGACCCGTCTCAACACCTCTCAGCGGGCTGGCTGGACCTTCGTGCATGGGACAGTTCTCGCTTGGATCGCCAAGATGATCTCCTCGGGGGGAGTCATCTCGCTTACGTCCATTTTCTGATGTTCTGATGTTCTTTATACGCTCGCTCAAAGGCGCTCTGTGCTGGCGCCCGGTCTTGCACGTTGGCACCTTGCCTTTCTCAGCCATATTCGCCCTTCTCGGCAGAACACCGCATCCATCCTTAAACCGGACTCCGTCGAACTCCACTCTTCTCCTTTCAATGCTCTTCAGGTAATGGTCCTCGGCCGGTACATCGACGAACCCCCATCGACAGAGTTCCTCTACTTCGGCACCGCGGCCATCTGATCTTCTCCAGTTTCATAGTCCAGAAACAGAAGCGGTCATTTACTTCTGTTCCGTATGCTCATGCATATGCACCACCCGATCCTCCGCCCACCTCGGATGCCTGTGTGCTAGTCACATCGGTGGAGTAGACGCATGTAGATCCTGGCGCCCATTTTTCCGACGCTACTCGAGGCATCATGGAGCTGCATCGCCGTGTGTCAAAATAGTCTGAGGAGCATTCCGGGAGTATGATGATCTCGAAGAGCAGGAAGATCCTGCTCTGTCCAACCTCTGCTCTTTCCGTAGGGCGAGTTGTGCGTGAGAATACGTTTCGAAAACGTATAAATACGCGTACTTGGCCCCCTGTTCGCATCAACGCAGTTCTGTCTGAACAGCCGTTTATCTCATCTCCAACAGTTCCACACACATTCTCAATATGAAGAACTTCGCCACTCTCATCACAATTGCTGCAACCGTAGTTGGCGTCATTGCTGAGTCTCACACTGTCAGCTTCACCAACGCGTACGCCCCATCCATCTGTACCTGAACCCCCGAGCTGACATTTATGCACCAGATGCGGTTATGGCACGCCCACCCTCATCCAGGGCGGCAATGTGCTCTCCACGGGCGGTGCCTACACCTCCAACGGCCCTCTCGGTGCTGCGATTGCCTACCTCCAGACCGGCAGCTGTGGATTCAACGGCGAGGGATGCACGATGGTTGAGCTCTCGCTCTACAACCCCGACACGAACAACGGCATGATCTCCTCGGCTGATGTCACGCTCATCCCACCCCACGCATTCTCCGTCACCTCGGGTTTTGGCTTCTACAATGGGTGCGACGGCACTGGTAATGACTGTAAGTGATTTCATCAGACGGCTGATGGATGTCACATGCTGATACTGCGGGGAAGGCACGAGCGCCGGCTGCTGCCCGACCGGTGCCTTCTGCCAGCCCACTGACTACCAGGCGCAGAGGCAGTGCAGCAGCGACAATGTGAGCGCCTTTTGTTATGGATGAAATGTCCCAAATGCTAAACTCACACTGCAGGTCGATCTGGCAATCACCTTCTGCGACTAAATTCAGATGATCCTGGTGCCGATTCTCAGCGATACAACCCAGCGAGATGTAGTCGTACTTGCTTGTTCGGAAGGGCGAAGGAGCGGTACAAATAACAAGCTTGATTGATGTTGTGACTGTGAATGAAAATGCTCGCTGTTGTCCCAAATGTGCTTCCTCTATGTCGAGAGGAAGTCAAGTGATTGTATGGCTGTTCTCCGGAAACCTCGGCGTCTTCGCTGATGAAGCGGATCTGATTCGGCTTCTTAGAGACGTCATTACCCGTCCCAAAGTCAAGGCAGAGAGGGGTCGGTCTATGCCGATCCGAAGGGAGCGGAGCGCGACACAGATCAGCATGCTGCCCATCACGTCTATTTTTAACCCATGTGCCCTCGCTACGAGGATAAGTAGCTCGTGCACCTCCGGGCCTGCAGCGTTCTCTCCATCTTCCCAGACTCGTCCCACGCCTGCTTCACTATGCACGCAGTACCTCTTGCAGTCCTGTTCATCTCATCTCTGATTCTTCCAGCTCTTGGAGAATCACACACAATCAGTTTTGCAAACGAGTGAGAGTCTTGACAGGATGGATCTATCGTCGATGCTGAGAGTTCGATAGATGCGGGTACGGCACTCCCACGATCGTCCAGGACGGAAGCGTCATATCCACCGGAGGAGCGTTCACATCGGACGGGCCGATCTCTGATACGATCGTCTTCCTTGATACCGGTTCCTGCGGGGACGATGGGGAAGACTGCGCCATCCTCGAGCCGAATCTCTGCAATAATGGAGATGATGGATGCAATGGATCGACAGTCGATCTGGACATTAGCCCTCCTCACACTTTCGGGTCGTTCGCTTGGTCGTTCACCAACACCGACTGCGAGGGACTGGGGGTTGTTTGTGCGTTACACTCCGCCCACCTGTTCCCATTGCTTGACATCTACCTATGCAGGCAACAGCCCGGAATGCGCAGTAGGAAGCCACTCCATATCGCCCGTGTGCCATGCTGATAATGTAAGTGCTGCCTCTCCGTTGTGCATACAGCTCGTTGTTAACGTGCGGTACACAGGTGGATGTCCTGATCACGTTCTGCGATTGATGAAGCTGGTACTGTTGGGAATGAGGCGGGGGTAATCAAGAACCATGCGGCCCGTGCTATGTGCTCCACAAATGCCACGCGGCGTCATTAAATACCCTGCTCACGTGATGTCGGTGACGACGCGTCGTAATTGTTATCAATCCACGCGTCCTGCGTCATTGCAAACAGGCCCTTTGTTTGATTTATGCCTGCAAATGTACAGTTTCGTTAGTGATTGAAGTTTCGCAATCGGCGTTGTTTAGCGGTGATCAACCGAACACATCGATGGAATACCTCTCCCCTGCAACCTCTTGGAACTTCTTCTCGGCCGTATCCTCCTCGCATTCCATCTCCTCCGCGATCATGTCGACGCACTTTTGGCGACAGGCGTTTGACATTCCGGACATACCACAGGTGTAAAAGCGTGCTCCTTCCGTGTAGAGCTTCTTGATGTCGGCTTTATCATTCCAAACACGGCTGGAGAATAATCAGCCTCATGTCGGCAAGTCGATGATTAGTATGTCACTCACTCTTGCGTGTATTTACAGCCACACGAGGCATCGGGTTCCTTGGAAAATGCTGGCCTCACATCAACTGCACCGGCTTCCTGCCACTTCTTCAGATCGTCGTCCTTG
The DNA here is from genome assembly GCA_001632435.1 of Calocera cornea HHB12733. Taxonomy (NCBI): domain Eukaryota; kingdom Fungi; phylum Basidiomycota; class Dacrymycetes; order Dacrymycetales; family Dacrymycetaceae; genus Calocera; species Calocera cornea. Next base: position 6,695 of record KV424024.1, read on the forward strand.
TACAAGAGGTCCTCCTCCGGGCTTCTGCATCCGATGAACAAAACGGTCGGCCCGACCGGCCTTCCGGCCGCGAGTTGCTCGGCACGTTCTTCAATGAAGCCTCTCATGGGGGCGAAGCCCGACCCAGCGCAAAACAGGACAATCGGCTTGGTCAGGTCTGTGGGGAGGTGGAACTTGGCGGCGCTGGGGCGCACAGCGACGCAAACAACATCTCCTATCTCCAGGTGTGCCAGGTAGTTGGAAGCGACGCCGAGGAACTCGCCATGGCCAGCTATAGCCGGGGCACGAAGGACAGAGACAGTGAGACTGCACTGACCCGGATGGGCAAGCGGTGAGGAAGAGATCGAGTATTGCCTGATGCGCATCGAGGGCAAGAGCTTCACGAACTTCTTCGGAGGGATGGCGATGCTGGGATACATCTCGACCAGATCGAGTGCACTGAGCCTTTTGTCGAAGACCGCGGTTGTTGCATTCGCCACAAGCGCATCCAGAGCCTCGCGATCGGCACCGCCCTTGGGAGCGTACTTCATAAGCTCATCCAGGACACGCCGAGTAAGCGGTTGTCCGAGCTCAACGTAGTCGGTGAAGAGATCATGCAAGGTGATGGGCTCTTCGGTTGGAAGGGTCGTAGAAGTCTGGGTCTTGATTTCAATCTAGCAGAACAAGGAGATAATAGAGTTAGAGGGTTATCACAGTCGACGGTATATGCCATACCTTCATATCGGGTCGCAGGCTGAAGTGTTGCAACACCCGTCTCACGGATTCTTCAGGACTCTTCGGTAGAATGGCAAGATAATCGCCTGGAGCATACTCCATACCTTCCGGAAGCTGGAACTGGATATGCCTCTTCTCCGGCACGCCGGGTTTAGTTAGCAGACGGTTTTCCAGCACCTTGCCATCTCGGAGATCGGGTTGACGCAGGCGGATCTGTCGGGCAGTGCCAGTCACTGTGACGACGAAGTCGTCTTCCACCTCCTCTACCGTTGGCTGCTCAACTGAACCAGTCTTGTATTCCTGCGTGAAAGACGTCAAACCCAGAGCACGTCATTGGACATAATGACGGACCTTGCTTAGGATGCTCCACAATTCCTTCTCCCATTTGTCGAACGAGCCAAAGAAATCGCCTCCTCCTGCGTCTCCTTCCCCTCGCTTCATCAACCTCTCAGCACCCAGTTGTTCGAATGTCGTATCAATCAAGGTTGGAATCCTCTGGTACGTTTTCGCCCAATCATGGTTACCGGCGCCAAATACGGCGTATCGGAGGTTGGCCAGAGGACGCTTCTCGGCCGACAAGTGCTGCAAACCCTCAACGAAATGTGCTGCGTTGTCCGCAGGCTGGCCCTCGTACGATGCCGTGATGATGATCATCGGTCCGTCGTACTGCACCTTTGACAGCTCATCGAGCGAGTCAAGCATACCAATGATCGCCTTGAAACCGTGAGCCGGTGCATCGCTCACGACATTCTGGGCGAACGATTCGCAGCTTCCGGTGTTGCTGCCGAAGTAGACGTATACGGGCACGCCGTTGCCAACAGGAACCTCTGTGGGCCTCGTGGTCTCCGCAGCCTCGGTGTTCATAGACGCAGGAGTCCCGGATTGCGTTCCTGGACCTACAATGGGACGGGCACCCCTGCGTGGGATGGCATGGATTTTGAAATCCTTCGGCTTGGTGGTTAACGTTTGCTTGAGCTAGATATTGAAGATCTCCTCAGCGAAGTACGGAAATAATGGCTATGGTACCCACTTGGAGGTGGTATGATGGATCATCAAAGCGAATATCGAACTTCTGCATCAAGGTCGCCATCATCATAAGAGCCTCCTGCCAAGCGAAGGCGCGTCCGATGCATGCCCTGGCCCCATTGCCGAACGGCTTCCACGAATTCGGCTGAATAAGAAGACCAGTGAGATGCTGCCATATAACGCGATCCGTAGTAACATACCGGGAGGGCCTCGAACTTGCCATCCAGCATTCGTTCCGGCTTGAATTCTTCGGCATCCTCCCCCCATACTTCACGATCTCTCTGCAGACCATTGATTTCTACACCGCACCTCGTGCCCTTCTTGATCTCCCATTGACCACCTACGATAGTGTCTTCACTGGGAGTAAGCGACAGCATTCCCAATGGCGCATTCAAGCGAATGCTTTCGCGCAGGACTGCCTGCAAGTACTCCAACTTCGGAAGGTGGGACAGTTGGATAGGCTCCTTTCCGAGAATCGCATCAATTTCAGTTTGGACCTTTGTATAAGCGGACGGCGTCGAGAGCAAGTGATAGCAGGTGAACGAGAGCAAGCCGGAGGTGGTCTCGTGCCCGGCGATCAGGAAAGTAATGAGCTGATTGCGGATATTGGCATCGCTGAGACCGCGTCCCGTCTTTGGATCCTTTCCTTCAAGCATCCTCTCAAGAAGATCATTCTTCGCTTCACCCGGGTGGCTCTTGCGGTGAGCAATGACTGTGCCAATTTAAATGACAATTAACCGCAAAAAAATTGAACAGCGTACTCTCGTCGCAGAGGTCGACCATGAGCTTCATATCTGCTTCATACTGGGCATTCTCCTTCCTCAGGAATCCTTGAACCACGTTCGGCATCTGAGACCGTCGGCCGCTCTCAAGCAAAAATCCAGCCATCGCCTTCACGAAGGGTGGCAGTCCCTCTTGATAGAAGGAATTGACTCGATAGTTCATAGCACACAGCGATACCGTGTCAAAGGCAAGCCTCGTGAAGTCGTCGGACGGATCGATGGGATGGTCGGGACCGAAGCGTTCCCACTTGAGTAGAAGCTGAGAGTTGATATCGAGCATATCATCGAACATTCCGAGAATCTGCTGCGGCCCAAAGGCAGGCATCAAGATGCGATCTGCCAGATCGATCAATACATGCAAACAGATGGTGGACCACAACATACGGGCGATACCCCAGTTCTCTTCCCCGTGAAATGCAGTGAAGAGACCATCTCCTACGCCGTTCCGGACCTGCTCCAAAGCACCGGAGACAAACTTGTGGAAGCGTGTCTCGTCGCACAGCTCGTTCGCCAGCTTCTGCGAGGTGACGACAACGAACGGCTTGCCGTAGAAGTTGAGCTGATAGATGGGCCCATACTTCTCGCGCAGGATGCGATACGACTGAGCACTGTTGACGGGGTCGATGACGCCGGTGTGGGCATGGCCCACGATAGGGTAGGCGGGAGGCGAGGGGATAGAATCAGGCATAGGGATTGGTCCGCGGATGGGTTAAGGACTGCTTGGGCCTATCTCTCAAGGCTGGCTGAACTAGTTATATAGACTGCAGGGGGACGAGGAACCAGAAGGTCGACAGAACCTGCGATGGTGCATATCGCCGGTTGCTGCGGCCCTGCATGGTCGGATCATGGAAAACGAGACCATACGTAATAAATCGCGAAGTATCGGGACGAATGCACTGCACGAGCGAGACCAACTTGAAGAATACCGGATTGAGACATATTTGTCATTTCACACGAGTGCTCAGCGGGCTTGGCCAGACTTGGTGACCAGAAGGAGGCAATTCGTCAGCAGCGGATCGCCAAGTTGCGTAGACCCATTGCGAGAACCCCAACAGAAGACCGGATAGCTCCACTGGCTTCATTTAGTTGTCCAGGTAGACGGTTTAGGGAGATAAATACTGCTGCAAGTGGGCGCCTCGGGACCTGGGAAGTCGAGGCGATGCGCAAGGTCGACAGCAAGCAGGAGTCATATGGGGCATGTGAAACGGAATGAAATCGACGGCCAATCGCATTCAGGGTTGGTAACTTTCCTTGCAGCTCTGATTTCTTCCCAACCTGACAACGGCTCATCCGCCACTTCGTTCGATCGACTCGAGGACCGGCAAGGTCGGTGGGACCCGCGCCCTGTCATTCGGGTGCGATGCCAAAGATAGAACGGGGCACGTTTACAGGCTAGTTCCTGCATTGCCGGTGCAAATCTAAAGAACAACGGTACCAGACCGGATCCAGACTTCTCACACGACGGCAGCACGGTCCGGCACGGAGTGCGCGGACCAACCAGGGGTAAGTATTCTTATTTCTATCTTACGATTTCAACTATCAGTGCTTTCAGGTTGCGTTCACTTCGAAACCAGACACAAGACGCCAGGCCACTTCAGGCAACGACTCCGCCTCCAACGATCGGTGGTGCGCCCTTGCGAGGGATCGCATGAATCCTGAACCCGTCGGGCTTGGTTGTGAGCGTCTGCTTGATCTAGATAGCCCATTAATGTCTGTGTTTCATTTCCCAGAACGCGGTGCTCACATGCAGCTTGTATGTCGGATCATCGAACTTGATATCAAAGTGCTGGAACAGCGTGGCCAACATCATGATCGACTCCTGCCAAGCGAGTGGTCTGCCAATGCAGGCACGCACACCGCTACCGAACGGCTTCCAACAGTTTACCTGGGGCACATATATGCGTTTGAGGATCAACGTGCGGCCTGAATATTGGTGTACTCACAGGCAGCTTCTCGAAGTTTTCCGTGGACATTCTCTCTGGCCTGAACTCCTCTGCATCGGTGCCCCATACGGTGGGGTCTCGGTGCAGACCAGCGATATCGATAGCACAGAAGGTTCCCTTCTTGACCTCATACTTTCCTGCGATGACAGTATCTTCAAGAGGAGCAACGGAGATCATCCCCGCAGGCGGGTTCAAGCGAATGCTCTCGCGGAGAACCGCCTGGATGTACTCAAGCTTGGAGAGATGCTCGAACTTCAGTGGCTCTTTTCCAACAACGGTGTCCACTTCCGCCTGCAACTTGGCGTATGCAAACGGGTTGGAGAGCAGATGGAACAGCGTGTAAGACAGTAGGCCAGAGGTAGTCTCATGCCCGGCGATCAACATGGTAATGAGATTGTTGCGGATATTGGCATCGCTCATTGCCCTGCCTGGACTTCTGTCAGGAGAGAATAACGTGATACACGAAGTTACTCACCGGTCTTGGGGTCTTTGCCATCCAGCATGAGCGTGAGCAAATCCTTTCTCTCGTTCGGATGACTCTTCCGGTGTTGGACGACTACAAATAAATGAGCGCGTGCAGGTAAGGCGACTGTTAACTCACGCTGGTCGCAAACCTCAGCCATCAAGTTGATGTCAGCCTCATACTGCGCATTCTCTGTCCGCAGAAGGTTTGAGACCAGAGAGGGCCTCTGAGTCCTCAAGCCACTCTCGATTAAGAACCGCGTCATGGCCTGGCAGAAAGGCGGCATGTCCTCCATGTAGAAAGAGTTGAAGCGGTGTGACATCATGCAGATGGCGATCGTGTCGAATGCCAAACGAGTAAAGTCCTCTGTGGGAGTGATGGCGTGATCGGGCCCGAAGCGTTGCCACTTTAGCAGGAGCTGAGCATTAATATCCAGCATTGGAGGGAACATGTCGTGAAGCTGTGCAGGCCCAAACCCAGGCATAAGAACCCGATCTAGAGCGCGGCTGGTTAGCATGTTTCTTTAGACTGGACACAAAAGTGCCTACGCGCAATGCCCCAGTTTTCCTCTCCATCGAATGCGGTAAACAGCCCATCGTGAATGCCGGTGCGAACCTGCTCGAGGGGTCCTCCTTCAACCCTTTTATGGAATCGCGTCTCGTCGCAGAGCTCATTGACAACCTGTTGGGACGAACAATAGATGATCTCCGTGCCAAAGAAGTTGAGCATATAGACGGGGCCGTACTTCTCGCGAAGCTGCTGACGGGACTTGGCGCTCTCGACTGGGTCGTACACCCCCGTAAAGACATGGCCTACAATAGGATAGGATGGAGGAGATGGAATGGGTTCAGACATCGTTGTCGAGGCACAGATTTGAAGGCAACGGAGTGGGCGTTGTATGGGATCATACCGCGATATATAGCTCCAAAGCTCATTTCCATATCGAGCAATCTTCCCCTGCTCGGTTGTTCACGAGGGAGGGAGGAATAGGCCATCCCTGCAGACCAGCAACAAGGTCGCTATCTCTCCTCACTTCGAGAGACGTCCATGTTGTTAACGTGAGCATTTGAGCAGACCCACGAAGGATTGGGACTTACGCCACAATCGTTGCGTCAAGAGAACCCCAACCACTTCTCTCAAGCGGCAACGTCGGCCACGACCTACATGCGCGCCAAAGATGGTGGAGTGCAGGTAACCGCCGGGGCCGCGAAAGAACCATCACTTCCCGTCCTTTTGGTAACCTTCCGGCGCGAAGTAACGGCGACATCGGCCACTTAGGGTCCATGTCCCCAGACTCCATATAACCGACTGCCGGTGTTACCAAACGTCGAACAGACAGTCAATATGCCCTATCATATCGTTTGAAGGCATACGAAACCAGTGTTACAGCATTGCGGCTGCACTGCAGAAGCATGAAAAGGCCAGAAGATGGAGAAATACGATGGTGTCGAGCCGAGGAAAGACCGGTGCGCAGAATGGTGCCGTGATTGCTGATAGACGAAGTAACCCCCTTCGGTGCAACCGGTGACGACCACCAACGCAGCTTCAGGGGCAAACGGTCTAGACCTAGAATCAGATAATGTCGGGCCGCATTGATTGGTAGGACAGTGGCATACATCACAGTGACGCGAAACTCTACAACATCAGTAGTACATGGTTTCAAAGGGTGCAGATACTGTACAGTGCAATGATCCTCCCAAACATTCAGGAACAATCTGCGCAAACGCTGTTCATGATCTCTTCCGTTTGTATTTGCCGCCCCGTTCAGCATCAATCTCGATCTTTCTGTCCTTCTCCCTGTGTATTTCCGCCGCTTTCTCGTTAATCGCCAGGGCTTCCTGTGTGGTCGGAAAGGCGATATTCATGTAGCCTGGAGGATAGCTAGACCGCGACCATTCTTCTCGGTGTCGAGAAACTTCCTGCATGTGTGCACGCACGCCAGCCGCAACCACTCGATCATAGTTGTGATGAGACGACGCTTCAGGGCTGAGCGACTTGGTGTTGGGCCTGCGTCTCTTGCGTGGAGAGGGAGATCTCCAGAGAGGTGCTTGAAGACGGGGAGGCAGGGGACCAACTGCTTCGTACCAGTCTCGGCAGCATTCGCAGTCAGCGGCATGCAACTTGCTCCGGTCCAATTTGTTGCGGACGACAGAGTCATATTGGTAGGCCACGCCATGGTTCTTGGTCTTATCGATCTCAAAGCGGGCGTTTATGCCTTCTTCGCCAGGTCTGCCCAAAGCAGGTAAGAAATATGAAGCTGATGGACGTAAATGGAGCCATACTTGGGCATGTTGGCCTGATACCGACCGCGTCCCTTGAAGGACCTATACTGGTCTACGTATTGATCATTCGGCAGCCTGCTGAGATCGTGCAGGACAGCTGCTCGTTCGTTTCGATCGGTTGGTAGAGTGGTGACGGGGCTGTCTGTTCTTGATCCCACTAGTATGCGTACATCGTCCGGCAATACTGCAGCCTTGCCCTTGCCTTTGAGGTCCACGAGAGTACGATCACCGTCAGCTTCGTACATCATTTGACGTCTCGCAAGCGCGGAGTCAGATAACGGCTTGCGCGACTGAGGGGTGGGGACTTCGTCTTTGACAGTTGTGCGAGAAGCAGATGTAGATGGGACTCGAGAGTCCGAGTTAGGAGGGCGATGAGATAAACGGTTATGTTGCCTAACCGATGTCAAATCAGAGCGAGGTCTCAAAAGCAATCAAGCGGGACGAACTGCTCCTGGGTCTCTTCTAGGTCAGTCTCGGAAGTTGCTGGTACCAGCACTTGACTCTTCACGACACCTGCCATGGAACCGCGCCTATCCGGATCTTGAGAAGCTGGTACCACCTCATCTTCGTATTGGGTCTGGGACTCCACTTCGGCGATACGCAGCCGAGCGTGCACTGCCGATGTGGCCGCTTCATTCGATCTGCGTGCAGTTGTCTCGCACACCTCTGTCATCTTCCTGCGCTTCCTTGGGCTGTCCAAGCTGAGTTCTCTAGGCACCTGTCGCTTTGACTGCTTTCTCAGACGTTCAGTCTGCTCCGTCACCCGCTCCTTGTACTGCTTCCATATCTTATGTTCGTGCGACCTCTGTTGGACATTGGCTCGATGTATGCGCAGTAGACCGTCGTAGCGCTCTTGCAGATCGCTCAGCTGGGCTTGGAGAAACTCTGCGGGAGATGGGAGATTCTTCTTCCGCGTCGGTGTTGCAAGCGCCGCGCCCGGTTGAGGAGATGACGGGACGAACGACTGGGAGCTTCGTACAGGTGTGTTCTCCTTCCCAGCTGACGGCGTGAGAGCCCGCGGCCGGAGGGGTTGAACCTCGGCTCGGAGCTTGGCGATGACCGCGTCGCGCTCATGCAGTTCCAGGCTGAGTTCCGCAACCTGGCTCTCTACGCCGCTCTGTCGATCCTGTTTGATCCAAGTCTGATCCTTCAGGTCTTGTTCGAGCTCTTGTATGCGGTTCTGGGCGAGCTCGTGCTCGTGACGTAGTGCACCATACGCCTGTGCGTGTACGATCGCATCTTCTTCCAGATCATGTATGCGCGCCTGGGCAGATTCGTACTCGGACTGGAGTTCAAGAAGGGTGATGTCGTTATCCGCGAGCTGAGTTTCGGCTTCTTCGGCAGTCGCGAAGCCCAGACGATCGGTAAGCCAGCGTACACGGTTTTCGAGCTCGAACTGCGCTTTAAGGAGCTCATCATTCTGTCGACGGAGATAGTTGTTCTGTATCGTATCAGCATATGCGAACAAGAGACTCAGGGCAGGGCATGCCTTCCTGTTGAGTTCTAACGAGGGGACAGTCAGTGATGGCTCGAAAGGTGGTAACTGAGGGGCGCACCTTTGATCTCCTTTTCCTTCTCAATCATCCCATTGCTGCTCGTCAACGACACTGCCTTGCTACCCCCAACCATCTTGTCCTTCAAAGCAAGGTACAGATATAGTACAGAATGCGTCGCAGGGGACAGTCACCCCTTGCAAGCGCTGAGAAGGCGTTATAAGGGCTCGGAAGGCTTCCCATGGAACGGGAGCAAACGACGCGTCGCTCATTCACACGCGACGCGCCTGATTTTCAGCGCGTGATCCGGTCCCTGACGCCGACGACGACCACGGCGATTCTGCGTCGACCATCTCATCCCCATTGCTATTGCATTCTTCGATATTTGGCGGCCTGCTCACTACAATATGGACCGAGAAGACATGCCCCGCGTCGGGGTCGACACGTTCGATGACCTCGAACGGATAAAGGCCGATTTCACGCGACAGATGTTGGCGGTGTTCGAGCAGAAGCTGGCGGCGAGCGGGCTGGGCACAGAGGAGGAAGCGATCAAGGCGCATTTGATGGTGGTGTGTTTGTCTTGTGGAGCGTTCGCGAGTGAACGTTGACGAAATACGCATAGTGGAGGGATAAGACCTTCGAGATTGCCAAGCCGAATCTCCGTGTAAACGGGATAAACTACGAGGACCATACGCTGGAAGCAGACGGTCCGTCTTCAGCTCCTTCTCGACGCGCCGTTCTAACATGCCTTACAGAGACCGAGCCATTCGACGAAGCGCTCGACCGTCAAATATGGGCCAACCACGACGAGAAGCTGATCTGGGACAAGACGATCGCGGACTCACGGAGGATCAAGCCGGTGCAGATCCAGAAGATGATGGAGGACCTGCTCGTGAGGCAGCGGGTGGAGGAGGAGGTCGAGGCGGGCGAGGAGGATGAGGAGATGGACGAGTCATGTGGGTTCCGTTAAGTTGAGATTGCCGGACGGGAGCTCACAGGCACCGCAGTAACGCTCCCGAATTTGGAGGAGGTCGAGAAGACGCATCAACTAACGCTGGAGCACTTGGATGAGTTCCAGAAGGTACATCTGTGCTCAAAAGCCATCGTGCCTCGCTAACAATCTCAGCAGAGGGTACCTGTGCTTCTCGAAAAGGTGGCCAATATCGAACGCGTAGAGTCGGACATGAAGAAGCTCGAGTCGTAGATATCGCCTGTTCCTGCGTTCCTCGTTGGTTTCGATGTACTTCAGGTTCAGGACTGTATTCGTATGTACCACTAATATTCTTTATGGAGTAAGTACCTGGGTCCTGGCTGGCTGCGACTCCAGAATAACACCATGAACAATCACAGCAGGGAGCGCGTTGGAGCATACGAGAGTATCCTTAACTTATTGTACATCGGCATATTGCATTTTTTGGAGGTATCTATGTAAGAAATTGGGAAGGAGAACATTGCATACATCATATCAGTTGGTCATAGAATGGGATGGCGTGATGGTAGATGGTCGAGAAACGAGGTACCCAGTATAGACTATAACAGCCCAGAGAGACAGAGATTAGCGTGAAAACGGATCGGCGAGAGGCAAGGCGGCTTGACGCCGCCCTGACATGGGCGAACATAAGAGAGAAACATACGTCATGTAACAGCAAAGATGCCACACAGCGACTCGAATAGCGAAGAAACAGAATCACCGGGTCCCAAAGAAAGAAAAGCAACATGTCCACCACGAGACACGTCACAATGCGGCTGCTCGGCGCTCACCAGTTGCCGAAGATCTCTTCGAGGATCTCGTCGGTCTGTTCCACCCAGTCGATGACCTCCGCCTCGCCCATCTCCGGCAACGCAGGGTGCGCATTGTCCTGCGGCAGCCGGACCTGGTTCAGCGCATCCGAGCGAGGCACGACATCGGCGTCCACATCCAGAGCCGCGTCCGGGATCGGGAAACGGGCAGCAGGCCCAGGCTCCGCCGCTTCGGCCCGCCTATTGATCGGGGAGGGTGGGGCGGTCTGGCGCTTGATCGGCCCCGGGGGGATGGCTACGCGGGGGCGGGACGGTCCGGCGACTGCCTGAGGTTGCTGGTCCAACTGGTGCATGCGCCAGGCAGCTTGCTGCCGCTGCTGCTGGACCTGCTGCTGGGCCTGCTGGGCCTGCTGCTGGTACTGCTGTCCGAGCCTGGCATTGAGCTGGAACTCCTCCTCCTCCTCGCGAGCCCGTTCCCGCTGCGTGACCTGCACGGAAATGCGCATCGCATTCGGCATAGGCTGGTGCTGTGCCTCCCGCTGGCGGTGGATCCCGTGCTGAGCCTCCGGAACCAGGCGCAGTCGCTCGACATGCTGGTCAATCTGTGCCTGGACTTCGGCACGTACTGCGTCGGCGTGGAGGGGCTGCTGTTCCTGTGCCGGTGCGGCTTGTGGAGCACCTTGCTGCGGGATCTGGCCATGAGCGAAGCGCGGTACGACTGGCTGGCCGTTCCCCGCCGCGGGCTGAGCGAAGATAGCCGCCTGACGCCCGAATCGCGCCCGATTTTCGCGGTTGATGATAGACACGGCGTTGCTGACCACTTGCCGCTCGAGTGGGTTGAGCTCGCGCTGCCCCCGACGCTGCTCGGCGAGTAGAGTCATGCCCACCTGGACGGCCTGATGGTCCTGCGGAGTTCGCTCTTGAGGTGGGTGTGGCGGTTGCGGCCGTGGTGGAGGTATGGGGCGGTCCCGGAGGTAGCGCGCTGGGCCATATGGCGCGGCCGGCACAGCTCCCGGCTGACGAAGCCCTTCCGGTGGATGAGCTGGCTGCAAGAGGAATCTGAGCCCGACGTCCTGCGGGAGTGCGTTGGGATGCTGCATATATTGAAGAAACTCGGCGCTCACATTCAGAGGGGCCTGCGGGGGCGGGATCTGTGGCAGTGGCTGCGGGGCCCGCACGTGATGGGCCGGAACAGGCGCAGGAGGGATCGGATACCGAGGTGCGGGAGGGGGAGGGGCGGCGACCATGCGGCCACGTGGGTGATTGCGTGGTGGGCCAGGTTGATCTTCCTGGACTGCGTTTACCGGCGGATCGGGAACGAAAATGCCTTCCCAAAGCTCGTCAGCAGGGGCATTGTCCTCCTGCCCCAGTTTCTGAAGGCCGGCGAGGTCCAGGATCGCTTTGCCCTCGGCGGACTCGACGAGCGCCTTGACGGTCCAGTTGACGACCGGTCTGAATCGGACGACCTTGTCGCAGTACGGGCAGCGTTTCTCTCGGTCCTCCAGGCGCTCCGGCTCGCCCACCCCGCGGACTTTGCTTTTCCACGTCTCGGCCAAGCAAGTGCCGCAGCTCGTGTGCCCGCAGGCCATCACGTACGGCTGTGCGAGCAACTCGTAGCACAGTCCGCACTCGAGCAGCGTAGTAAGCGCCGTGATGGCCGCGCTGTTGCCGGCGGTGGCGAGGCGCTCCGTCTCGCTGGAGCGGAGCGCGGTGGACAGGTGGTCGATCGTGCCGATCGCGGTGACTAGCGCAGAACGCACATCGGAGGCGGCGGTGGTGAGTGAGTGGCGGAAGGCACGCACACGCTTGCGCGGGAGCGACGGCTAGGTCGTTGGTCAATAAGCGCCGAGGGGCAACAGCGAGAACGAAGGACGTACCTCGTCGTCCGAGCCGTCCAGGCTGTGAGCTCGCTATATGCGCATCAGTATCACGCCACCACGAGGCGCAGCACGCTGGCGCACCTTGTTCCCGGTGCGCTCGCCGATGACTTGGATCTCGTCCTCGGCGTGGTCCATGTCCACTTCGGCAGGCACCGTCCGCGCAGGCATCCTTCAGCAGCTCGCTGTGTGGCCCACCCTCACTGATGGCAGAGAGGAAGCAGCAGCACCAGAGCAGCGGCGGCGGCGACCGAGCAGAGGGTATGTGCTGGTGGTGGCGGGAAGGAGCGGTGGACGAGGAGCGAAAGGGCGAGGCATGCGCCTATAAGTCACGTCCGTTTTGCCTCCGGTGTGGTCAGTGGGTCAGGCACGCGCTGCCCGTGCGGGGGGGAGATCGAGTGGACCGGAGTCGCGGAAGAGTCCACTTCGCCCTCCGTGTTTCTCGGTCTGCACGCCATCGTCGTCATTGCACCAGAGGCAGGCAGATACTTAGCCCATCGGTCCATCATGCGCGTTTGTGCCTCGCAGGCGCGAGTTCGGCCGAGGAGGCGCCCGATCTACTGGAAGAAGCGCCGGAGAAACTTGCGGGTTTTCGGAAGCGCCCGTTCCGGGTCCTGCCAGTGGCCTGCCTTCGGACCACCATCACATATGCGTAGTTGAGTTACAGTCAGTGTCGGTGTCGACAGTCGACCAGCTACATCCCACCGGAAGGTGCACACCGGTGGTGGCGATCGGTGCTCCGGTACAGAATATGCATATAAGAGGTATCAAGATGTACAGTTTGCAGCGGACATGCTCACTCCGCGGCAGATACTCCAACCGTCCTGCAAGGGTTTAGTCGCACAACAAGACTGCTCTCCCACACGCACAACACAGCACAACACAACACAGCGCACAGCGCACCGCTGCCCTCTCGGCCCTCCCTCATCCCTTTCTACCCACCACCGTGCCCCACTGCGGCGTTCTACGCACTGGGGCGGGTCACTGACTAGCCCGCACGCATAGCGAGCGTCTCGAGGAACTTGTGCAAGTCTTCCTTGTTGACCTCCACCACGCTCGTGTCGAACGTGACCTGCCGCGTCCGCGCGCCGCTCCGGTCACGCGCCTCCAGAAACGCGAGGTTGAAGGTGCTATGCAAGGGTTAGCTCTGTCCGTAGTCGCCCAAGTCCCGCAGAAAGAGAACGAGGAAGGAAGCACAAAATGAAAGTGCAAGCAAGAACGTGCAAGAAACAGTGTGGCAAAGGGAATAGACGCACTTGGGCTTGACATCCCCCATCTCCTCCGCGCCCGTCACGCCGACAACAACGAAAGTCCCGGCCTCCTCCTTAGCGCACGCGACAACGAACGGGAGCAGCCTCTTCTTCCTGCCCACCTGCATGCTCTGCACCCAGTTCCGCGTCGCGTCGACGAGCCAGAGGGCGAGGCGGGAGAGCGTGGACGGGTGGGCGAAGAGCGCGAGATCCGGCCCTTCCCGGATCGTCGCGAGGCGGAAGGACTTTGTCTGCGTTATCGCCCGCTTGGAGATGAGCGCCGTGCCTTGCCTTACTATCGCGCGCTGGAGCGCCATTGCGAGCGGGAGCGAGTTCCGCAGGAGGTTGATACTGCCCACGCCAGTGAGCTCCTTCCCATTCCCCCAGCAAAGGAGAGAAGCAGAGCGAAGGAAGGACGCACTTCATCCCGAGCGCATCATACGCCGCCCAGAAATTCCCGACCCACCACTCCTCCTCCCTGCCCTCGCGCTCCTCCTCCTCCGCGAGCTGTGTGCTCTTCCCCTCCCCGCCGTCCCGCCCGCCCGCCTTCCCCTCCCCACCTGCCCGCGCATCGGCAGCAGAAAGCGGCTGGTTCTCCTTCCCGGCCCCGGCCCCGGCCCCCGCCCGGCCAGGCAGGCTCCACGCCCTGCTCCCGCCGAACCACTCCCCCCCACCTCGATTCCCCTCGAGCTCAACCTCGAGCTTGACGCCGCCCGCCGCCTCGAGCAGCGCGCCGACGCCCTCGACCACGTCCGCTGCCGACAGGGGCTGGAGGCGGAATCCGAACGAGCGCGTGTAGGACGGGTAGGTGAGCTCGACGAGCCCGTACTCGGGCGCGTAGTTGTCCATCTTTGCACGCAGCGAGCGCTTCAGGTCTTGGTCCATGTGGATGAAGGCTTGTTGGCACTGCTGGAGGGAGAACCTGCGGGATGACGACGCCGTCAGTACCCACACCGAGATAGCAACCTCCTGCAGCCACAATAGCAGCGCCGCCGCCCTGCCTGCGCTCTGCATAGGAGGAAGGAGGACGTACCCCATCTTAGCGAGCATACCCCCGAGCTGCTTCCTCCCCTTCTCGTTCCACGCCCTGAGCCGGCTCATCACATACGCCGAATGATACATGGCATCGTAGAGATTCCAGTGCCTGACGAGCATGAAGCGCATCTCCTCGCTGGGGCGGATGCTCGAGTCGTCCGCGGTGAGCTGCTGCCTCCCGCCGGGGCCCTCGGCACCCGCGCCCGCACCGGCAGAGGGGAGCGAGGCGGTGTTCAAGCGCGCGACCTCGTCGGAGAAGACCTCGTGCATGAGCTCGTACTGCCCCCGCTTGATGCGCGCGGACAGATACTGGTACGTCAGCCCCAGGATCGCCAGCCACAAGAGGGCGTTGTCGGCCCGCTCGAGCGCGGTCGCGAGGATGTAGACTGTGCCTGCGCACGACTGGCCGTACGACGTCCCGGCGGTGTAGTACTTGTCCAGGCGCGCGACGTACTCGTCCCGTTTTTCTCGACGGGCGCGTTTGGACATCTGGGGGATGTGAGTGGGAAGATCGGTAGGGGAGAGGAGGGCGGCGCACCCCGCCGTTGAGCTTGCGTTTCTTCCTCGGCGTCCCGTCCTCGCGCTCCTCGTCCTCTTCCATCCCCTCCTCTTCATCCTCCTCCTCGTCCTCCTCATCCTCCTCATCCGAATCACTACTCTCCTCAAACATAGTCATCTCAAACGCCCTCCTCTCCTCGTCCATCCTCGGGACCTCCCCATCGTCCCAGACGACGACGCGCTCCTGCCTCTCCCCGACGCCAAAGAGGTTCGCCAAGCTCCGCGGCCGCCTCGAGTCGATGACATGCACCTTGACGGTGCCAGGGAACTCGCCGAACCAGTCCTCGGAGGCCAGGTCGAGCATGGCGCCGATGTTGAGGAGGACGAGGGAGTGGAGCTCGGCGCTCTTCCGCAGCTGGTCCTTGAGGGCGACGAGGGCCGGGTAGCCTGCGACAGGCTCGATGCGGTGCTGCACGCCGTCGCGGGTGAGGAGGGAGGCGAGGATGCGGCAGGCGCAGAGGGCGTCCACCTCGAGCGCGGCGAGGATGACGACGGCGGAGGGGGTGTTGAGCCGGGTGCGACGGTGTGCGAGGATCTGGCGGTAGGCGGTGAGGTACGTGTGCGTCGCGTCGTGGGCGGAGGTGGGCGGGGTGAGGTACACCATCGTGTGCCGGCCGAGTGGGAGACGGGGGACGGCGAGCGTCAGTGCAGTGGCAGCGGTAGCAGCAGGGGCAGCAAGGGCAGCAAGGGCAGCAAGCTCCGGCGCGTGCCTCGGTCAGTGAGACGCGTCGCTCATGACATCAGCCACCGCACGAAGGGGACGCGCTTCGGCCGTCGCATCACGCGTCGCGAGCACTATCGCCGATGGGGAGGAGGACCCTTGTCGACCGTCTCCCGCTCTCGTGGTGACCTGGCCGGAGATGCCTGCCTGCCAGTGACCACTCGTCACCACAGTACCGTATACCCCTCCCACCCCTCCCACCAGACGCCCCAATGACGCTCTACCCCCCCACGCCCACCCACCGCGCCCTCCTCCTCGCCCACCGCCTCCCGCTCGCCCTCCTCGCATACGACGCCCTCCAGCTCCTCCTCCCAATCGCCCTCGTCGTCTCCCCCTGCCTCGCAGCATTCACCTTCATGAGCAGCGTCATGGGCTCTCTGGCGCACGAGCCCGTGTGGCTCAGCTTGAGTACGTGCGCTTTGGCTCGGAGGCGGATGCGCGCTCATGAGTGCGGTACCTAGTGCACGCCGCTCTCATCGTAGAGATGCCCCTCGTCATCGCCTGCACAGTCGAGAACCGCTTCCTCCAGTACGTCCTCCCTCCTCCCCACCCTCTCAACCAACAACCCGAAGCACAGGCAGCCCAAGCCCCCGCCCACGCTCGCCTCCCTGACCCTAACCCGCACCCTCCTGCTGCACCTCCTCACCGCCCTCCTCCTCCTCACATCCCTCACCGCCCTCCTCTCCCGCCCCTCCTGCGCCCCCGGATCCCCATGGCTCGAGAGCCTCCGTCCGGCAGTCGTCAACCAGGGGGAAGAGGAAACGGAGGTCATGCGAGCAAACTGTACGGAGAGCTTGGTAGCCGTCGGGCTGACGCTCGGGAACACGGCGCTGTGTAAGTCCCTTCCCCGTCCCCCGTCCCCTGTCCCCCGTTCCCTCCTCTGCTTGCATGTACGAAGAACTCAGCTGACCTCTCGCCCGTGCCGTTCCGTGCTGGCGTGCACACCCAGGCCTGTGCCCCCTCACCTGCACCCTCGTGGTCAGGCTCGCCCTCTGGCGAATCGGAGACCCCGTACAGGTGTATCAGCCTGCGGCGACGACGACGGCAGGGGGGCGGTACGCGGTGCTTCCCCAGCAGGTGCCTTGCTAGCTGCGACCGCGCACGGGCGTATCAGCCTTCGGCGGGCGGCGGGGCGGTACGACGTGCGGCCCCAGCAGGCGCTGTGCTACGGTCGGACTCTGCCGGCGACCTGCGTCGGTGCAATCCTGGAGAGAAGTTGAGAGGGAGTCTGGAGAGAAGTTGAGAGGGAGTGAGGCGACGCGATGGGGGGTGGTCGTCGCAGTGAGCCGTGAAGCAATACCCTGATGATTGATGATCCAAGAGCCACATGGTCCGTTTGCTGTTCTCTGTTGCACGCCTCGGGATCTCCACGTTACCCTGCCTCAACATACCCCTTGCATACCCATCCCTACGTCCTGCGAACGTTCCACAGAGAAAATAGAAAATAGGTGTCCGATCTGTCATTACAGCACGTGCCTGTGGTGTCGTAGTATTATCATATTTGGTAAAAAGGGGGGAAATGCAGCCAGTGCAGTGAGGCTGGGTGTACAACTGTTCTACATCAGGGGGGGGGGGGGGGGAAGACGTCATAGGGTCGTCAGACATCACGAGAGCCCAAACAGCTTTCTCTCTTCAATCACGGACACCGCGGCGGTCAGCTCAGACCATGTGCTCCGGATCCGCCTTCAGATTCCGGATATCGAGCATCTCCTCCGCGTCCTCCCCCTCAGTCATGCTGTTCACCTCCACAGTCCGCGCGATCGTCACGCGCCTCATCTCGTGCATGTCCTTGGACCCGACGCCGCTGCCGAAGCCGAGCCCGCGCACGCTGAGCGAGCGCGTGTGCGGGGTGCCGCCCGTCAGCCCGCTCCCGCTGTGCGTCTTCATCGTCCGGTTCAGCCCGACGCGCACTATTATGAGCGAGAAGACGATGCCCTGCATGCGACCAAGTCGGTCCCCCGTCAGCACTGCCCTGCCATGTAGGCCGAGAGGGAGCGGGGCAAGCGTACGATTATGGGGATCTCCATCGCTAGCACGATGTACTGCGCGTTGGTCTGCGCGACGTACAGCATCAGCAGGATGAACACTGTCACGCTGTACAGGGCGCCGGACTCCAGGATGATGGCCATGACGGGGCCGAGGTTGGACTGGCCGAACTTGCGCACGTCTACGTTCGACCGCCAGATGCGCAGGACGATGAGCGCCGTGGTCAGCCCGTTCGTCGCCATGGTACAAGCGCTGCTCGTGTTTAGTATCGGGGTTGAGAGGCGGGAGACGCGGCTTACAAGAAACTCTCGATCCACCCGTTCAGCTGGCTCGCAAAGATCCCCTCGCCGCCTTGCAGCTCGAACTGCATCGCTACGCTTCGCAGGGCCGTGATGGCCGTGCCAATCCAGAGGACGAGGGAGGGGATGACGACCCACCACTTGCGCGCCCAGACGACGTAGCAGCGGTAGATGAGGATGCCGTCGCCCAGGAGAGTCACGAGGCCGTACAGGAGGTCGCTTCATGATGATGAGTGCGTGCTTGCGAGGCGTTGTGGCAACACTTACGTCACCGGCTCCGTCCATTGGCTCGTATCGCTGAGGAAATGTACGCTTCCTGGCGTCGGCTCATTCTCGACAAAGGCCTGCAGTACCCTCCGCAAGCAGACCGAGCCGTGTCCGCCAATTAGAAGAAGTAATGCGATAGATGTCGCAAGTAACGGCCCATTGACACGCCCTGTTGTGCGCACTGACATCGGCCCGAGGATGTACACGCTTATGAAGAAGAGGACCAGGAAGACGCCAAACAGGAGCGCCTCACACCAAGCTGCGACGATCGTCGCTGCATCTAGCCCGATGTCCGCCATGTCCGTCGATCAAGTTGCCGTGAGTAGAGGATCGAAAGCGCAGCGTGGGCTGGGAATATCATGCTGCTCCTGGCTTATATGAGCCCTCGGCGGACCATAGCCGTGCACAGCAGCTTGAATTGTCCGTGAAACCAACGCATGTAGGAACGGAAGATTTCCAGGTCGGTCAGATTGTTGTGGAACAGTGTCCTTGAATGCGCCGGCACATGATGACAGTAATCAGAGCAGGAGGTTTGCCGCGCGAAAGACAGAAGCATGACGAACAAAGGCTGTGCTTGACCAACTGTGGCAAACACCAATCGGGAAGATCCTCCGTCCAGCATCTGCAAGCTTGAAGATAACCGCCAGGGCAGAGCGTCAGAGCACTGCAAGGATAGGCTTCGGATTATTAATATAGTAATGCATTGTGGGCTCATGATAAACCTGAGGCGCAAGGCTGTTTTAAGTTGGTATGCGGTCTTGCCAGCGGTGAGATAGTCAGGTCGGAAACTGAATTTGGTGGAGCCTGCAGCCAGCTTCGGCCAGCTTACATGTTGCCTGTACTGCAGCCGAATCCAAAGACGGGTATGTGGGAGAATTCGGCGACACGATACGGAGAGAGCCGACTCGCTGTGTATCCAAGTGCCAAGGGCGGCTACAAGCATGTGGGGTACGTCGTCACGAGGGGCGTACAGCACACACGGCGTAAGTCGCATATCAGTAACTCCGCTGGAGCGGTTAGAAGATTTGTTAAGGGTGCTTTGCTTTAGGCAGCGCTCCAGAAGATTGAAGGCGAGGTATGCACCGACGCACGCGCCGAGCGGCAGGACGTCCGTCGCCGCGTCGCCTTCGCAGAGCGTGGAACAGAGAGGCTACTCCGCCGTTTGAGTGCAGCTCAGGAGCAGATACATAACTCGACGAAGATGTAGAGCCAGAAAGCTAAACACGAGTATAGCTGCGGTGATTATTTTGGTCTCGACAATGTCGCGGCAGACCGCGGCGGTGGTCGTCGCAGTCACAGTAACGGCAGCATCGTGTTGAGGCGCGTTACGCTGCGCAGGGTCATGCAGGCATTCAAAAGCCGGACGTCAACCACCATTCCGACAGCACATTCTCGAACTGCAGGCACACGATGTCGGGCGTTACTTCTGGAATCACCGTCTCCGAGGAGCTGTCGAATGAGTGGAAGCAGGCGAACCAGCTGAACAAGATTCGAGTGATCAAGGTCTCCATCGACAAAGGTGCGTGGACTCCGTCACTGCACTTGCCTGGCCTCACTATCATTACCAGAAACGCTCGTGGTATCAAAGACACTTCCTCTAATTTCAACTCTGTCGAATGATATTCAGGCAATACACGAGGTTGTAGACGCCGATACCCCGGCATACTTGCTCGTGCAGCAGGATGCAAAGGGGAAGTGGATCCTCGTGTCGTACGTGCCGGACACCGCGAGCGTGCGGGGCAAGGTACGCTGCTACGCCTCCAAGCACCACAAGCATCCTCTGACTTCTCTCCAAAGATGCTGTACGCCTCGACGCGCAGTGCCCTCACGCGCGAACTGGGCGCAGCAAGCTTCGTCGGCTCAGCCTTCGTCTCCACCCCCTCCGAGATTGCAGCCTCCGTCTCCCCCGGCACGGCCTCAACGGGCGGGGGCCCGGCGCGGGCGGCCACCTCCCCGGGGCTGATCCCTCTCAGCAGCGGCGAGACGGAGCTAGCGGAGATCCGGGCTGCCGAGGCTCGGGAGCGGGCGCGGGACAATGCGCCTCGCAGCCAGCTGCACCGGTCGAGCATGGACTTTGAGCCCGAGGCGGAGGCGGCGATCGCGCAGCTCCGGGAGGGCGAGGGGAAGCTCGTTGTCCTCGGGGTGAAGACGGGCAAGGAGAAGGACGTGATCGTGCTCAAGCACTCGGCGGTCGTCCCCGCCGGAGAGGGGCTGACGAACGCGCTGCCGAAGGGCGAGCCGTCCTACGTGTTCTATACGCTGTCGGCGGGCGGCAAGCAGTCGATCTGTGCGCACCGTCTCACGACCCCGGGATGCCCATGCTAATACCCGGCCGTGCAGTGTTCATCTATGTCTGCCCGAACGAGTCCTCCATCAAGGATAAGATGGTGCACTCCTCCTCCCGGTGGAACATCATCCTCAAGGCCGAGGAGCTGGACGCAAAGCCTGCCCGACGGGTACGCCCATGGACTCTCCTATATCCGCTGTACAGAACCAGCTCACGTCGTGTATCAGCTCGAGACGGCAGACCTCTCCGAGCTCACACACGACTACCTCATCACCGAGCTCTACCCGGACGGGGCCTCAGCGGGGCAAGGCACGGCCGTCGCCGACGCCGCGACACCGAGCGCGCCGAGCGCGGCGCGCGGGTTTGCCCGCCCAACCCGGCCGGGGCGCAGGGCTGTTCCCTAATCGTCGAGTGCTGTGCTGTCGTGTTATGTCGCGTAGTGTACAATTTCTACAATCCAAGGAGATCCGAACTTTGTACTATTGCTACAGATGAAGAACTCGTGATGCTGCTGGCCCGGGCCCGGGCTCGGGTATACTATACTATACTCTACGGCGGATCTATGTCCTGGGGTCAGGCGTTCGCCTGCCTGACGAGCCTGCCTACCTCCTCCCGGATCTCCTCCAAGCTCTGCCTGAGCGCGCGCGCATCCTCAAACTTGCGGGCCGCGGTGGCCTCAGCGACGTACTGGTCGAGCAGGGCCTCCTGCTCGAGCAGCGGCTGCAGGCGGTGCGCGAGCTCCGCGTCCGGGTCCGGGAGGGAGAGGGAGACGGGCGAGTCGTGGCCCGAGCCGGGGAGGGAGCCGCCCCGCGATTTGCTTTTCCTGTGGCTGGTGGGGAGCTTGGGCAGGGCCTGCAGTAGGATTCGCGAGTGAGCATGTATGTGTGCGAGTGGGCGCACCCCACAGGGCACAGAAGAGAGATCGCGCACCGGCAGCCCGCCCATCTCCTTCTGCAGCAGCGCGCGGCTCCTCATCCACACCGCCCGCTGCACGCGCTCCTCCTCGCCCCCCTTCGTACAGGGCAAGCCGAGGATCCTCCCAGCAATCTTATCGTAGTCCGCGAACGTGTCCAGGATGAGCTTGCGCGTTTCTTGGGCTGGGGCGAGCGCGGCGGCCGTGGGCGGGGAGGGGATCTCTAGGTACTGCTCTTGGTAGATCGGCATGAGGTCTAGCAGCTCTTTCTCGAGCTGCATGAGCACCTGCGGAAGGGGTCAGCACTGCGACACAACATACACTGCAGCACAGCAAAAGCAAAGCAAGAGCAAAAGCAACAGCAACAGCAGCAGCAAAGGCACCGCAAAAGCGAAGCAACAGCAACAACACAGGAGAAGCAGAAGCACAGCAACACCACCGCAACACCACCGCAAAAGTGAAGCAAAAGCAACACCACAGCAAAGACACAACAAAGAGCAAAGACGCACATTATACAGCCTCGTAATGGGCGGCAAGCGCGACTTCTCGAGCACATACTGTATGCGCATGACCTTCTCCCTGCACTCCCTGCACACGCGCACGCCCTTCTCCTCCTCCGCCTTCCCATTTCCATTTCCATTTCCATTTCCACCCCCACCCGCACCTGGCCTCCCCCCCGGCCCGTTGGCTCGTGGAGCACCGGCACCAGCCGCACTGTCCCGCCTGGCAACGCCATAGGCGATCCCCTCCCTGACGTCCCAGACGCGGCCCGTCCTCCAGTCCGCGGCGACGAGCACGGAGCAGGGCGCGTGCCGGGCCGGGTTGGGGCTCTTGGGCGCGGGCGGCTGGGCGCAGACGATCTGCCCGCACAGCCGGCAGTGGTGCTTCCGCACTGTTAGCGCGTTGAAGGGCGTCCTGCGGCACCCGCGAGCGAGCAGGAAAAGGAAGGAAGGAAGGAGGGAAGCAGTGGTCAGCGCACTGTACAGCTGGCTCGGGCAGGGAGGGACGTACGAGCACAACCGGCACGCGCTGACGCTGCCGTCCGGCTCCCAGGGGGCGATGCGCTGTTCCGCCGCGCGGATCTCGGCGGCCTCGGCGGCAGCGGCGCCCTTGAGCTCGTTGAGCAGACTCGTGGATCGGGGCAGGGCCGGCGGGTGCGGCTGTGGCTGGGCGGGGTCGTTCTTGGGGGCGAAGTGGAGCTGGATGAGCTGTGGGGGCAGGATGTGAGCATACAGCCATGCCGGTATAGGGCAGAAGGGAGGGGAACGCGGAACGCGGCACGCGGAGGGCGGAACGTGGGACGCACCTTCTCCAACCTCCGCTCGAGCCTGCGGTCCTCCCCCTTGCGCTCGTCGCTCAGCCTATTCCGAACCTCCAGGAACTCGTCCGTCCTGAGCCGGTAGAGCGGCTTGGGCTGGAAGCCCGCTCTGTACGGTGTTTGTCGGTGCTGGGCTGGCTGGCTCTGCTGGCTCTGGAACGATGCGGATATGGCGCCGGTGGAGCCGGAGCTGGGGCCTGGGCTCGGGCTGGAGATTGGTGGGGCTTGGGAGGGCGCAGGGGAGGGGGAGGGGGAGAGGGCACGCGAGGGCGGGCGGGAATGCATGTTGCTCGGTGTCGGCGCTGAGCTGGAGGGCGGGGAGAGGAGGACGCTGCCCGAGGGGCTTCGGCCGACGGTTATTGGCAGCGGGTGCGCGTGCGCGTGGGTGGGGAGGTCCTTTGCCGGGGTCGGCGGGGCAGGGGCGGAGGGCGCCCCTGGCTGGGGCTGAGGACGCAGGAGCTGCTGCACGTGCGGCTGGCTGGTCGCCCGCCCCGGCTCGGCTCTGCCGGCACTGGCGGGTGCACCGGCTGAGAGCGGCGGGGAGGAGACGAGCTGGAAGGAGCGGGTGACCGGTGGTGGGCCTGGGCGGAGCGGGGAGGGGACGTGGGAGGGCTTGGCGCGGAGGGGGACGTGGCGGAATGTTGAGGACGGGCGGGCGGTGGGCGGGCGGTCGGGGTTGCTGGGTGCTTGGGCGGGGGTGGGGGCCAGAGGTGGTGAGCCCTCGCTCGCTGTCGGTGCTGGAGCGGGTGGGGCGAGCTCGGTGCGCTTCCCCTTCTCGTCGATGGGCGGCGGGAGGGGCATGGCGGCGAACGCGATGCCTACTCCGTTCTCGACGATGAGCGGGACGGGGAGGGGCGGCCGTTTCTCGTCGTCGTCATCGAGGAAGACGGGTGAGAACGGGCGGTCGGTGCCGATCGGCGGGGAGAGCGGGTGGGAGTCGGCGTTGTGGGAGGCTTGGGAGAGGGGCGACGTCGAGCGGGACGAGTGGGAGCGCGAGTGGCGCTTGGACTGCATGGCACCGCCGTCGTCAGCTTACTCTGATCACGTGGGAGCCACAGCGAGACAGCGGCAGACCTGGTACGGCCGGTATGCCACCGGCAGCGACTCCATCGCCGTCCGAGGTATAACGCACAACAGCGTCAGCAGCACCAGCGGACGAGAGGGACGTATCGCCGCGCAGCACAGTTGCTTCCGGGCCGGCCTCGGCGCAACCACCGCGGCTGAGCTGTGAGGACTCCTTCTCTGGTGCGCGCGAAATGCTTGCCCGTTCCCTGTTCACCCATACATCAATCAGCATACCCTGTGTAGAGTACAGTACAGTGAGCGGCTATGTATCAACCCTTCTCCAGCCAGCCTTCACTGAGCCTCCGATCCTCGCCCTCCCGCTCATCGCGGCCTGGCTCAC
The DNA here is from genome assembly GCA_001632435.1 of Calocera cornea HHB12733. NCBI lineage: Eukaryota > Fungi > Basidiomycota > Dacrymycetes > Dacrymycetales > Dacrymycetaceae > Calocera > Calocera cornea. The sequence goes on from KV424024.1 coordinate 31,054, forward strand.
TCCTCGACCCCTCGGTGTAGCCTCACTGCAGCACCGCCAATCCCAGCGGTAGCCTGACTGCTGACTGATGACTGGGACTCCGAGGCCTTGCTTGACATAGAGGCAGCCACAGCATAAAGCCTGCTTGAGCCGTTCAGCCCGACTTCAACTTCGACTTCCGATCTTTGAGACAGACAACGAACCGCAACACCCCATCACCTCAGCTCGCGCAGAGACAGCATGCCCCCCCGTACCTCGAAAGGAAAAGCACCGAGCCCCATGCGCGCAGCAACCGACGCAGCGGTCAAGCTGGCGACTGAGACGACGCGAAAGGCACGCGCGGCCGTGGGCACCGCAGCTGAACCTGTCCTCTCGACTGCCCTCAAGGTGTTGGAGGGCATTGACGTGCGTCCTGTCCACTTGCTCTGATATGCGTTGGGCTGCGGTATTAACACGGTTCAATGCAGGGCACTCAGGCGGACAGAGAGGATGTGAAAGGCCTAGTCGACCGGGTGCGGTTGGTTGCTGAAGCAATACAAGCGGCTGTCCCTCCCATAAATGCTGCACCGGTGCACCTGTTTGCGTCTCAGCTCTCTTCTCTGCAAATGTATGCCTTCGTGCTTTCCTGTGCTCGCGCTCTTATACTAAGCTGCACGCAGGCTGCTCGAAGAGATCACCTCAGCCACGTTTGCCCTCAAAACCAAGCCCATGTGGAAGAGCTTGGTGAATGACCAGTCCGTCTCCTCCAAGATCAAGGACTTCACCACTCGACTCGACAGGTCCCTTGAAGCTTTTGCCGTGGCGAGCCAGATAAGCGCTTCCCTGAGCGTACAGCACATAAAGTGTGGAGTCACCACGCTGCTCGCCCCAGAGGTACAGCATTCACAGATGAATCAAGAAGCTTATTCACATATCTCATAGAGAATAACCGGTCATGGAACCACTGTACTATCTGACGAGCTTGTCCGATTTCCACCTCTCCCACCTTCTCCTGCCTACTTCTGTGGACGAGAGGCTGAATTAGAAAAGCTTGTTGAACACCTACTCCGCGCCTCTCCTGCTCGGATAGCCGTGCTTGGCCCTGCTGGTATTGGGAAGTCTACGCTTGCTCTACGGGCGATGCATGACACTCAGGTCGCCGCGAAGTTTGGCGAACACAGATACTTTGTACGACTGGATACTGCTACGAGCTGTGCCGGCATGATACGGGAAATCTGTCTTGCACTCAGTATCACGGATGGGGACGATCTGCTGAGGCGCCTACTCCAGCACCTGAAGCAGTCGGGTGGGGATGTGCTTTTGTGCTTGGACAACTTTGAGGTACCTTGGGAGCAACACCGAGAAAGTGTAGAGCGCATCCTGGAGCACTTGGCACAGGTTCCTGGCTTGACACTAGTGGTTACTCTTCGAGGGCAGGAGCTGCCTCATCGAATTTGCTGGACACAAGGCTTAGGAGTACTGGGTCCACTCTCCCCAAAGGCTTCCACAGAACTACTTCGGCTGCTCTCTGGTAAATGTGGTATAGGGTGGAACCATCTTCTAAGACATCTGGACTATATACCCCTAGCCATCCGCCTCCTTGCCGATCTTGCTTGTGAGGACCACCTCTTCAGTCTTGTGAGCAGGTGGATGGATCCTAACGACGGTGTTCATATGCTTGCGCGCCTTGGAGAGGGAACAAGAGACTCTAGCATGGTCACATTGATTCAGACAACATTATCCAGTCCACGGCTGACAGGTGACTCAAACGCAATGGACCTGCTTGGTGTTCTTACCTTGCTCCCTGATGGGATACCATTTGACGAGCTTTCACAAGCAATGAAGCCATCTGGCCTGAGAATTTCCAGCCTGATTTCCAGGTTGGTTCGCCTGAGTTTGATCACATTGACAACATGCTCCCAACGTGTTATTTACGTACCAGAACCACTCCGCCGATTCCTGGAACTCAATGGAACTTCGAATGTTGTGCTAGCTAGACTCGTTGTTGAACATTATCTCTCTTTATGCAACAAGTTGTGTCCTTCTGAACGACCAATACCGGAGAGTTACCATCTTCATGACTGCTTTGAATGCCCTCTCAGGATTAGAAACATCAATAACATCTTTGGTTTTGCTGCCGAACACCTGAGCCTTCCACACGATATGTTATTACTGCCTTGGGTCAAATATGTCTCGTTCCTAAGGCAACCAAAAATGCCTGGTCGGCTTACTTCACGCCTCCAATGCATAGAGCTCTGGAGCCTTTTGGGGCTATTTCAGTGCGGGGGAGAAAAACAGTGGGAAAATGTGCCGGGGAGATTGATGGCACTGCAAGCAGGCACTGTTGACCATTCAGGGCCAACACAACAAACATTGCTTCGGTGCCTAGCATGCTTTGCCAATATCCTCAGGTCCCTTCATCAAGACTCAAAAGTTTCACAAGCATATGCACAAAAGGCACTGGACATTGCAACAAGCTTGCAAGACATGAGGGCTCGAGCAGAATGCATGTGCCTAGCTGCATGGGCATTTGCTTTCATGGGAAAGATGACAATAGCTGACCGTGTTGCTTCTGATGTTGTCAGACTGGCAAGATCATCTAACCTTCCTGCTGATACCACATCCCGGTGCCTATGTCTTCTTGGTGCATGTCAAGCAAATTCATCGCTCCTTCTGGAAGCCCTTGATAGTTGTCGTGCGGCTAGCAATGTTCACCAAGAGGCTCTGATACTATGGTATTTAGGTGGAGATGTATTTGTTTCAACAAAAGAGTGGGGCATTCATCTGCAGCAGCAATATCTTCACAGCGCTCTGGAACAAATGGAAGCGCTACATCATGTACCAGGGGTGGTGGCTGCTTTACGCTCCTTGTTTGAGGTCTTCACGAAGCAAAGCGACTTCTACAATGCCACCCTGTGTGCCACACGTGCTCTCCAGGCCACAAAAACAATGCCAAGATCTTGGTGGAGAATCCTGGCAGTACACATGCAGGCACGAGTCCATCAGCTCCAAAGCCGGCACAAGGAAGCAGAAGATTCCTACATGCAAGCTGCAGAAATTTATTACGCTCAAATCGTATCCCTGTATCCCCCAGCATGCGGCTGGGAGGAAGGTCTCCAAGCTGATCCTCCGTGGTGTCTCGCTGCATTCAAAGAAGATTGGGAAGTAAATGAACGGGCAAAAGGTTCCTGGGGCCTTTCAAAAGCCAGCACAGATGGGGGAAATGACATTATGATTGTACGACTACGGCGGTTGCTTCATGCCATGTGTGGACCGTGCAAGCGTCGCCTTGCATTGAATGTCACTGAGGAGATGATCTCAGAGGGATAGTCCTCGTGCGGGTTTGCAGCCAGAATGGATGGGGTTACTCATTGAAAAACGTTGCAGACCATGTTGCCTTGTTGCGCCTTCTTACATTGTTGGTTTTGTTTCATTTACGCTGTATGTCAGAACGTGATGCCATTATCTTCATGCACTATGTCTACACTGCTCTAGTCCATACGGGCCTTGAGCGTTCGTGTGATAACCTTTTCCGGTGTTCTGCGCCCATGTCAGCTCTCGTTCCGACATAACACACGACGTTCAAGCACTCACATAACATGCACAATCGCACCCCAGCCTGAGAATGCATCCCGATCCACAGCGTTCATCAGCGTCTGCGAAATTGTCTCGAACAAGTCCTCGGGCTCCAGATCCGGCTCCCACAGGCCCTCCGCTACACCAAACAGCTTGTCACTCGCCGTCCCGCACACCACGAAGTCCTTCGCAAAGTTCAAGCAGCCGATCACGTCCGTCGCAGCGATGAATGGCTCGCCGGTCTTCTTGCTGATCCCCGCGATGACGGGCTCGACGAAGTAGGGCCCGAAGCGCTTTTCGTACAGGGTGGAGGAGACGAGCTGGGCGAATGTTGCGGGCTCGATTTGCCGCTCTTCTTTGATCGTGTACATGTTTACGCGATAGCGGAAACGTTCACGGCTGGGGGGACGTAAGACTACTTCTCGTAAAGAGAGAAGGGAATGTATGCGCACAGAGTGATCACATCACTCGCGAGCCCCGCAAGCCCAAGGTACAAGCAGTCCGTCACGGGAAACACCTAGTCCATAATTAGAATGTAGTCACACAGAATCAGTGTGACGGATAACACACCTTCTCGAAGTTCATAGCGACGGTCATTGCCTGATTACCCAGACGCAGGTCCGACGCGATGGCGACGCAGTTCTTGCCCTTCATGGCCAGGACCGAGCCGCCGTTGTAATCCATGATCGACTGCAGAATGTCAGCCTTTCCTATTTCCTTCCCTTGGCACCTTGTCCGTACCATGATGGGCTAGTATATCTTTTGGACAGCAGGACAGAGGGATGCGTTGCGAGAGAAGTGCAGCACTAGGGAGGCGTCGTCACCTGTGCGCGAAAGGGCACACAGACTGGGAGTACGCGTCGCCCATAACTGCTTCCGGGAAGGGCGCGCGGTGCTTCCTGTGGCGGTGCTGCAGCTGAAAGCGGAGACGGGGCGAGGAAAAGTTATGGCCGAGGACCCTGGTGCGGTGCCCTGTCTAGTTTTCGCTGCACTTTCTATACCCCGTTTGATTCGACACTATGGGCACTAAGAGAAAAGAGAGAGATGGAGAGGAAGTCGTCAAGACCGGGGAAGAGCATCATGGGTACTTCATCTTGTGTTTCAATCTGCAGAGTCACATGCTAACACATTCGCAGCTCAACACTCTTCGTAACCTCCCTCCCCTACACCCTCACCTCGACCGACCTCCAAACACTCTTCGCCGACCACGCCCCGGTCCGGCAGGCGTTCGTAGTCCTCGATCGGGAGACGAAGGTCTCAAAAGGTGTCGGATACGTCAGCTTTGCGGTGAGGGAGGATGCGGAGCGGCTTGTGGAGGAGCTGAAGGGTGGTGTGGACGTGCTTGGGAGGAAGGTCAGGGTACAGTGGCCTGGCACTAAGGTACGAGTTCATTCCTTTCGGACTCCTTACAATTCTGACCATGGTATAGGCTGAGCAAGAAGCCAAAGCGGCCTCCCCAAACAAAGCGAAGCACCCGCGCCCCGTCGCTAGCACCAACAGCAAGCCTAAGCACGCCCACACGCAGACGGACCCAGACGCAGGTCGGACGATCGTCATCTCCGGCCTTCCCTCCACCATCACTTCCAAAGAGATATGGAAGAAGGCGCGCAAGCAGGCGGGCGCTGAGAAGGTCGTCTTTCCCCTGCCTGCCGACGACGGGGGCGACGAAGGTACCGCCCATGTTGTTTACGACTCTCACACACATGCGCTCGCTGCTGTCGAAGCGCTGCACGCGCACACGTTTAAGGGCTCCCTCCTCAGCGTCGTCCTCAAAAAGCGGCTCGACTCCTCCCTCAAGCTCCCCGCAGCCTCTGTCACCTCTGCCACGGCGACGGGAGCCACCGACACTGCGAACGGTGCAGCAGCAGAACCGAAATCAGGAAAATCAGGCAAAGCCCAGCCGTCCCGCGCCGGCCGCTTGATCGTGCGCAACCTCCCGTTCCATATCACCGTCCAAGACCTGCGCTCCATTTTCCTCCCCTACGGGCCCGTGCACTCTATCGAAATCCCCACCCTGCCCTCCCCGCCTGTTCCCGAAGGTCAGGAAGCGAAGAAGGCGAGGAAGCCGCGGGTCCGTGGGTTTGCCTTTGTGTGGATGCTCACCAAGGGGGAGGCGGAGAAAGCCTTGGAGGGGGTTAATGGCATGGTGCTTGGGGAGGCGGAGGGGAGGGAGGGGAGGAAGGTGGCGGTTGATTGGGCCGTTAGCAAAGAGAGGTGGGATAAGGCTGAGGAGGCAGCTGCCAAGGAGGGGGTGGACGCTGTGGAAAGCGAGAATGAGGAGGAGGCGGAAGATGAAGACATGGAGGATGCTGAGGCCGAAGCAGCTGAAGAGGACGACGAAGAGGAGGGATCGGAAGAGGAAGAGGCCGAAGAGGGAAATGGCGTATATGCGGAAGACGATGGCGATGGTGAAGAGGATGACGAGGATGCTGAAGACGGGGAGGCTGAGGAAGATGACGAGGATGACGAGGAGCCAAAGAGTCGTCCTCTTCTTCCCCAGACCGACGTCGGAACTACCCTCTTCGTGCGCAACATACCCTTTGAAGCCACCGAGGATGACCTTCGCACAACGTGAGTCCGGATTCTATTAGCGTAGTGACAATCACTAACCGGTCGCAGATTCCGCGCCTTCGGCCCTCTACGCTATGCACGTATCACGCTCGAGCCTGATAGCGGGCGTTCGCGTGGTACCGGATTTGTGTGCTTCTGGAACAAGCCGGATGCCGACCGCGCAATCGCTGATGCCGAGCTACTCGCCGCCGAAACAGGTCCCTCGGCCCTGCAAAACGGCGAGAAGCAGAAGCGTCAGAATCCCTTCGCGGTGCAGAGCCTGCTCACCCCCGACCCAAGCAGTGGCCTAGCAAGGAACTTGGTGCTCATGGGGAGGACGCTGAGTGTCGTCCGGGCGGTACCGAGGGATGATGCCACACGGCTGAAGGAGGAGGGAGAGAAGAGACGAGAGAAAGAGGATAAGCGGCATTTATACTTGATGCGCGAAGGAGGTTTGTACCCCTTTCACGTCTGTCATCAAGTGTCGAAACGCTAATGATTTGCTAGTGATCTTCCCCAATACCCCTGCATCAGCAACGATCTCCCCCGCAGAACTGGACCGACGCGTAGCATCATTCAACACCCGCCGCTCTCTGCTCCGCACCAATCCCTCCCTCTACATCTCCAAAACGCGTCTCTCCGTACGCCAAATCCCTACGTTTGCCACCGAGCGAACTTTGAAACGGCTCGCCATCCACGCTGTACGCGCGTTCGAGGACGAAGTCCGATCCGGGGACAGAACGGCCCTGACAAGGGACGAATTGGATGATGATACTGCCCCTTCTTCGGGAAGCCAGAAGAAGCGTGGGGAGAGGCAGACTGCCGTCGTGCAAGCGAAGATTGTTCGACAAGCAGAGCGCGTCGATCCATTGTCGGGTAAAGGCAAGAGCAAGGGATACGGTTTCCTGGAGATGCGTACCCATGCCGGCGCATTGCGTGTCCTACGATGGGCAAACAACAACCCCGACGTGGTGCTCCTCATGACCGGCTGGTGGAAAGAGGAACTCGAGGACAGCCTCAAGAAGCTTGATGAGCAGCTGAAAGCTGAGAAGGTCGCGGAGAAGAAGGAGGACCTTAATGACCGGATACGCAAGATGAAGCAGCGCATCAAGGGGCTTGCAGATGATGTACAGAAGGGAAAGGCTGCGTCTGACGGCAAGGAGGGACGAGGGCTGATCCTGGAGTTCTCTATTGAGAACATCCAGGTCGTGAAGAGAAGGAAAGAGACCGTAGAGAATAGCCGCGAGCAGGCTAGAACCAGAAAGGCAAGTGGAGGATATTCGGTACCTGAGCAAAGGCTCACACGATTTTGTAGGTCGATGGAGATGGTCCAGCTGGGGAAGAACGGCCACGCAAGCGCCCAAAAAAATCCAGATCATCCAATTCAACGCTCGATAACGGCACGTTGGATAAAATTGGAAAGCAGAAGCCTGTAAAGGGAATGGGAGGTGCCGCCGAGGTGCCGCCGGGACTGAACGGGGCTGTAAGCAGGTCTCTGGGTGGGCTGATAGGTAAGAAACGGAAGGAGCGGAAGGCGAAGACAGCTCGTCGAGGGTGAATAGCAATTTCTCATTGTTCATATGCCCGTCTCCTTTGACGAGGCTTGGTCATGTATATTGATGCTATCTTGCGCTTCATCCACAATCGAGGGTACACAGAAGTGACCACACTCGGTCACGTGATTCCCTTGCTTCGATCAGCTTCGACCGTATTCTTGACGTGGCCGTAGAATGTCCGATGTGTTCCATTAGAAGGAGGGATACGTCTCATCATGGACCTCACGCTCGTTCACAGCCTACGTCCACCACCTGTGGAACCCAACCTAATACTCGTACGACTTTCTTCGGACGGTCTTTATACCCGCTCATCTGATCATCTGAAGTCCAGAAATTTAGCCGAACTCGGCAGCACCGTGCATAACAGGCGTGCGTTTGATCCTTTGTGCTTGTCGTACGTAGTCATCACTTACATTTGTCGTGTTTTAGACAGCATCTCACTTCTTAACCGAAGGGAAAACGGCATTTCCACTCCAACCATGATGAACCAGAATGGCAAAGCTATGGACCGCCCCCACATCGACTATACCAAAATCGGCTGCGTCATTCTGTTGACTGTCTTTGTTCTGGTGCTCTGGACTATCATTCCCCAGACTCTCAGAACGTGTATTGTCCTTTTGCTGGTAATGCTGCCGCAGCGGTAGCATGCATGTGCTCACATTTCCTGAAGGTACTGGTCGCCGTATGGTGCGTCCTGCAAGGAAGCACAGCGTCGGTCGGAGTGCGGGCAACGCCACCACCGACGCGCTGGTGGCTCCGTGGTCCTTCCTAGAAGGTAAGGATGAGCCTCAAGTCACAAGTGACTGATCTGACAGGTCCCTTACAGACAATGTCCCACGAGACTATGACTACTCTAACAAGCCCCTTGGACAATGATCCACGCGACGGGTACCGGCATGATCTAAAAGCCATCTACTACGCAATCACGGTGTAATCATACAATCAATCATCACTAATGGCAAACTAGTCCTAATGATACCGTGCATACAAGACACTCAGACACTACCAGCCCCCACCCCCACCCCATCCACCGCCAGCTGGCGTTTGTGCCTGCTGCCCACCCCATCCTGCACCAGCCGGGGTAGCACCTCCCGCGCGAGGATCGTACCCATAGCCGCCCGCTGGTGGTACCGGTCGTGGTGTTTGGCCGTACGGATTGGGTGTATGCGCAGCGCCACCACCGTAAGGGTTTGGTGTACGGCCAACAGGCAGGTGAGAAGAGGTGCGATAACCGGGCGTGCGAGATGATGGCGTCATACCTCCCGCACCGTAAGGTGTCGTGCCAGCGCCGTATGGTGTCTTGCCACCTGAAGGACGACCCGATCCCACCTGACTGGACTGTTGCACATATCTGTAACGAAGTCAGCACCGGTACGGATGTCAGGAGGCCTTGAATCTATACCTCATTTTGAAAGCATTGCACAACTCGGGTACAGAGGGCACTTCACCGCCGTCGAGCAGTCGGTATCCACGAGGCGTCACCTTGATCGGCTAAGGTATACGTGAGTAAGAAGGAAGATGACTCCGATGCCAAGCTTACCCATGTCTGCATCGGTATATTTTTGTTCACCATGAAGTCGACAACAAAGTACCCTGGGTGCTGACGATCCAAGCCAAATGCGTAGATACTCTTGTTCGGGTTGGCCATGACGAACTCTGTCAGATACTGTCGCCGCTCCGCATCGGCCCGCTCAGGGCTGCTACCCTTATAGAATTTTTCGTGTTCCATGAGGTCGCTGACTCGCTTGGCCATGGCGTTGACGTGATTGACCAGCAATTCGTCCAGGTCGGAATAGACGTATTCTCCAACCACAAGGCGGTGTCCAATCCCACTTTGGTCGTTGCCACCATCAGGGTCATAGACATCTGAAATTCCCGAGTTAGGTGACGCTTATATATATGAGATGTAGCATACCGATATGCTGATACAACCCATTCTCGACCTTCCAGGTGACAACCAAGTGATCGTGACCTTTGCTAGAAGGCCTGATAACCACGTCGCCATTTGGCCGGTTGGCAAGGTATTGCTCCGCCTGTCCAGCATTGAACTTGCTGAAGAGCGGGTGCTTGATGATGCGGCGCGTTGCATTGATTTCACGCCGCCTCTTCCGCTGCAATGCTTCTTGATCACGTTCATGCTCGTCCAGAGCGAAGTCATCAATGTTGTTCTTGGGAAACAGCGGGTGGGCGCTCTGGAGGGCGGTTTCCTTGGTAGCCAGTTCGACCTGGAAGCGCCCGGGGTCGACATTGATGACAATACCATTGACTGCTTGGCCCTTGGACAGGACCTCGTCTATCCGTGCGTTGTGATCGTCGGAAAGATGGCTTTGATTGATGAGGGCCTCCACGCCGGAATCAAGGCGTGCGAGAGCAAAGTGCTGCTTGACACGGTAGATGACGGCCTGAACAGGGCGGCCGACGTATAAGGTGCGTCGAGTCTCCCCAGTGAGCATCGTCATCACTTGCCACTCGTTTGGCACTGCGAACGGAGACCGCTTCTCCCGGTAGGGGTTCAACAGTTCTTCCTTGAGCATGTCGAGCGTGTAACGCTTGCGATCTTTAAGACGTTCGAGCAGGCTAATGGCAAAGTCGTCCAAGCTGAGATCGTCCAGCTTCTTGGCGGCATCATCGTCCTGCATAAGCTGCGCAACAGGAGCAGAGGGATGATCGTTGACGAAGTCCTCTTCATCCATGTCGAGGGCGTCAGTAGCCATCTTGCGAGCGAGCTGGTAATCCTCAGGATGGATGCGCGTCTCGTCCAGCGGATCAGGTTGCTCGTCGATTTGTTTCGCTTTGCGATTGATCTTGCCTGCTTCTTGTGGAATATAGAGGAAGGCAGCGGCATTGAGGAATACCGTCCACGAGAGGATGCTTTCCATTGAAAGCCGGGCTCGGTTTTCAATGGTGCCGTTCTGTGAAGCTGTCAGCAGGAATAAAATAGCACAAGGAGACAAGTACTTGCATTCTTGATAAGCCTTGAAACAAGAGCCTGCGCCTTGCGAGGGCCCAATCCACAAACGAACCGCAGCAAATGCTGGTAATATGGATCGCTGACAGCCCGGAGCAGATCCACACCAACTCTGTTGACAAGGGTCACCAGAGCTCGCTCCATCGCAGCCAGCAGCTTCGCCTTGGGCAGCTGTTGCATTGTCAGCCATGTGGTCCCTGCACATCGGAGAGACACGTGCCAGCTTCTGATCGTCATCGAACTTGACGATGGAGAGATCCTCACCGAGGGCGGCATACTCGTTCAGCGGGTTCTGGACGTATCGCGCCAAGCCAACACAATAGCGGGCAATGACTGAGAGGCCACCATGTTCTTGAGCAGCGCGTGCGGAGTTCTGGTATATGCGGGCAACCTCATCTGGGACGTAGATGACGTCTGGGTACTTCTCGTCGTCGCCGCCGGCGGTGCCATTGGTGCCGTTTGCGCCACCACGGGAGCCCCAGCCACCATCGTTGCCGTTCCAGCCACTGTTGGCGCCTGATCCCGCCCCGGAGCCCGACCCAGAGGCACCTTGGCTGCCCCATCCCCCCCCACTACCCCCGCCTCCTCCTCCGCCACTAGCTCCTTGGCTGCCCCAGGCGCCATCACCACCGCCAGCGGCTGCTCCCTGGCTACCCCATGCATCACCGCCGCCGCCGCCTCCACCATTAGCGCCCTGGCTCCCCCAACCACCTTCACCGCCACCAGCTTGGCTGCTCCAGCCTCCACCGCCGCCGCCACCGCCGCCGGCGTCGGCACCTTCTCCAGGCTGCGGAAGAGCACTAGGATCGCCCACAAGCCTCTGCACATCTTCCATGATGCGCATGGTGTGCGTGCTGAACCCAGCAATGCCCACAACGTCCGGCTTGCGCCGCTTAACGAACTCGCGGAACTCCGCCTTCATGTTCTCGTCCCGGAGGTTGTCGAACTTGGTGTGCTCGCGCATCCGCCCGTCTTCGTCGACGTAGACGGCAACGATGGCATCCTGCTGCTCGCCCTTGCCGACGGAGAGGGTGATGACGGAGGGGATATCGCCCTCCTCCATCGATTTTGTCTTGTACGGAGCCGCGTCGAGTCTCTGCCGGAGTCGTCAGACATGATTCAACAATAGGAGCTGCTGAACTCACCCTCTCGAGCATCTCCGTAACTGCCTCCGACAGGTTATCCTCCTCCTCGTCCCGGAGCCACTCTCTGATCCACCTCACGCCACAAGGAATTAAGTGCTTCCGCATCGCTTCCTCCACGACCTGTCGTCGCTGCTCGTTCCACGCCAGCGCGACTTCGGAGAATCGGTCGCTCGCATAGGCTTTGTACAGGTCATTTTGGAAGTCGTTGAGTACGTGTGTGGGGAGGGAGATGTCAACGGTGACCAGGCCGGCTTGCTCTGCCGCTAGGACTTGAAGGAAAAGCGTGTTCGTGTTGAGGCGGCTAATAGGCTTCTTGTTCATATATTTGATACGCTGTATGCACCGTCAGTTCCAGTCGCTTAGCATCAATATATGCGACTCACGAAATACGGATGGTACTCGTCGATCTTCACAATCCCCTGCTCGGTCGGCCGCGTGCTGACCACCGCCTCCTTCTCGAACTTCTGCCTCACCGTATGCCTCAGTAGCGGATCCTTGCCAAACTCGGTGGCGAGGATAAACCGCGCCTTCTGGAGCAGGTCCTCGGGTATGCCCGAGAAGCCCACGGGGGCGTACTGCTCGGCTAGGGTGAGGGGGGAGATCTCTGGTTCGTGGGCGGGGGGCTGAATGCCTCTGGCGAGGAAACGGAGGATAGCGTCGGACGGGGTGAGGCCAAAGTTCTAGACCCAAGTGTCAGCCATGCCCCACTATAGCGACTGGAATAACAATAACGCACATCAGCCAGCCCAGAAACCGTTGACGCCCTAGCGACCTCATACGCGCTCTGCCTCGTCGGCCGCTTCATCTTCTGCACCTTGATCCGCATGCCGTCGTCGCCCGTGACCTCCGCCATGCCCGGCTCACCGTTCACCTCGGCCAGCTCCTGCTGATCGCGCATTGCCTTCCCATGGCGCAAGGACACGTACTCCATGGCGTCCGCGACCATCTCCGTGTCGTCGAGGCTCTCCCAGACGTGCGCGGAGAAATACGCGTCCTCCTGCCCCAAGCTGTCGAACGTCTTGCGGAGCGCTGTGCGGCGCTCCACCAGTGCGCGATAGCGGTACCCAAGGTGCTGGATGCGCCAGAGCTCGTCAAGCGTGAGCAGGTCCGTGCGCTGGCGCGTACCCTCGGCGTCGAAAAAGGAGATGTAGTCGCGCTTGTGCTGCCAAATGTAGGGCACCTCGAAGCGCGAGATGAGGATGTACTCGAGCGCCTGGCGCACGGCCATGATCAGGGGCTGGAGGAGCGCGTGGTGCCGGCCGTCGGAGCGAAAGAACGCGTCCTTGACCCGCTCGCCAAGGCGCATTGCCACCCACTCGGATGCGCTGGAGAGCTCGCCGGGCGGGAAGATGGGGAAGGGCACGTAGGTTGCGCCGGACCAAAGGGACGAGGCGGAGAGCAGCATCCGTTCGGGGACGTCGTCCTTCCTGATCAGGTCGTCCTCGTACGTCATCATGCGCGCTTTGATCTCGGAGGGCTCGAAGATCTGTCGAAGTGTCAGTAGCTGTCGAGAACCACAGCAGGTGGGACAATGCTCACTTCCTCGACCTTCGGACGGGCCTTCTCCTGGGCCTCTTCCTCCTCATCCAGGTCCAGGAACTCGTCGTAGTCATGGCCATCTCCGAATACGCGGTTGAGGTCTTCCCATGCCCTGCAGAACCTTAGCGCCTAAGCTTCCAACATTATCAAGGAGTGACTCACGACTCATCGATGCCCACGAGCTCTGGCCTGGCGACCGTGAGCAGCCTACGCTCCTTCTTTTCCTTCTTCCTCTCTCGCCTGCGCTGCTCCCTCTCCTCCTCATTCAAATTGCGGTCTTCGTCCTCCTCATCCTCCTCATCCTCCTCAATAAAGTCGTCCAAGTCATCCTCGTCCTCGTCCTCCGCACCGTCCTTGGCGAAGATGTTGGCGAGATCGTCTGCGCTCGGTAGGGAGTCCTCGTCCGCCTCTCTCCGGCGCCGCTTAGGCTCACGCACATCGGCGGAGGGGGAGGGGGACCGATGCCGTCGCAGGCGAGAGAAGCGCTCGGGCTCGATCCGCTGGCCCGTGTTCTCCTCGACGAGCATGAGGTCGTCCTCGTCCAGCTCTCCGTCCATGTCGTCGTCCTGCTCTTCCTCATCTGCATATTCATCAGCCCTTGGCTAACATACAGCGTCCCGGAAAGAACGCACCACGATGCCTGTGCCTTCGATGTTTCTTCTTCCTCCGCTTCTCCTTCTGTTCCCCGTCCTCCGCATCGCCCTCCCCGCCCTCCTCGTCGTCCTCATCGACAATAAACCCCTCGCGGACCTTCCTCGCCTCCTCCGGGTCCTCCTCTTCCTCCTCACTCGAGTCATCGCTCATCATCGGGTCGTCTCCCTCTCCCTCCTCATCGCCCTCCTCTCCAGCAGGGCGCTCCTCACGCTCGCCATGCGCCTCGGCGTCAAGCGGGAAGTCGTCCCCGTCATCTCTCAGCAGAGGGGAGGACATGTCGACGTTGTCGGTGTGGTGTGCAGGTGCAGAGAACAGCGCTCTCTGCCGTTCGCGAGTGAAAGGCGAAGTGCGACGGCGCATTGTGCGAGGCAAAAGTGCTCAGCCACCCGGGAGCAAGTGAGGGAAGGGACACAGCCACCGTGACCGTGTGCAGCGGTGCGCGGCCGCTTGGGAGCGCCCAGCACTCTCCTACATTGGTGCTGTGGTAATCCCTGCTTGCTCCGAGCCTGGGATTCGCTCTCTCTACTTGGATATACCAGCTCATCATCTGTTGTGAACCTCTCTTGTCAGCAGGGACATCCTCCACCTCCCTCACCACATTACCACCACCCCCTTCTAGCCCAGCATGGTCCTCGCCGACCTGGGCCGCCGAATCAACGGCGCCCTCTCCTCCCTCTCACGCGCCGGAACCCTGGACGACGCCCTGCTCGATAGCACCCTAAAAGAGATCTGCACGGCCCTGCTCGAGTCGGACGTCAACGTCAAGCTCGTCGCCTCCCTGCGCACGCGCGTCAAAGCGCAGGTCAAGGCTGCGCTCGAGGCGGACAAGACGGGAGGGGGGAGGGACGCCCAGAAGCGGAATGTCGTGCAGAAGGCGGTGTTCGATGAGCTTGTGGGGCTTGTCAATCCGGGAGTGGAACCGTACAAGCCGAAGAAGGGCCAGAGTAACGTTATCATGGCTGTCGGGCTGCAGGTGCGCTCGTTCGTCTGAAGTAGACTGGCAGTATGCTGAGTGTATGCAGGGGAACGGCAAGACGACAACATGTACGAAGCTGGCGGTGTACTACCAAAAGCGGGGATTCAAGTCCTGCATTGTTTGTGCGGACACCTTTCGCGCCGGAGCGTTTGACCAGACCCGGCAGTCCGCGACCAAGGCCAAAGTCGCCTACTTCGGCTCCTACACCGAGACAGACCCGGTGGTGATCGCTGCGCAGGGCGTGGAGAAATTCCGCAAAGAGCGGTTTGAGATCATCATTGTTGACACGTCTGGGCGACACAAGCAGGAGAAAGACCTGTTCGCAGAGATGGAGATGATTGGAGAGGCGGTCAAGCCGGATATGACGGTGCTGGTGCTGGATGCAAGTATTGGCCAGGCTGCGGAGGCGCAGAGCAGGGCGTTTAAGGAGACAGCGAACTTCGGGGCGATCATTGTTACCAAGATGGACGGGCATGCCAAGGGCGGAGGGGCCATCTCTGCGTGAGTCCTCCCCTCTTTGGAGATGCAGCTGTATGCTAACGCTCTGCGATAGTGTCGCGGCGACCCAAACACCTATCATCTTCCTCGGCACGGGCGAGCACCTTTCCGATCTCGAGCGCTTCGCGCCCGAGCCGTTCATCAGCAAGATGCTTGGGATGGGCGACATCCAGGGCCTGGTCGAGCACATGCAGGACATGGCACAGCAAAACCCGGAGAAGCAGAAGGAGGTGATGAAGAACCTCGAGCAGGGCAAGTTTACGATCAAGGACTGGAGGGAGCAGATGGGAAATGTCATGAACATGTGCGCTCTTCCGCTGCTGCTGTTTCTGCTGTGGGTCCTGACGGATGGTGCGCAGGGGCCCGATATCGAAATTTGCATCAATGATCCCTGGCCTGCCAGATATGGCCGGCTCGGAAGACGAAATCTCGTCCAAGTTCAAGCGGATGATTTACATGACCGACAGCATGACCTCCTACGAGCTCGAGTCGGACGGCCTCTGCTTTCTGGAGATGGAGAAGGACGGCAAGACACCCATACGGACCAACTGGCGCGTGCAGCGCGTGGCTAGGGGCAGCGGGACGAGCGTCGGGGAGGTCGAGGAGATGCTGTTCCAGTATCGAATGATGGCGAGTATGGCCAAAGGCGCTGGGGGAAAGAACGGATGGTGCGTGCAGAAACTGTCTGGCTCCGGCAGTAGTCTGACGAAGCGGGACAGGTTATCAGCGATGCAGAAGATGCAGGCTGCTGGAGGCGGCCGTGGGAAGGGGCCGAACGGGATGCCCACGCCCCAGCAGATCCAGGCGATGCAGAAGGCGCTCCCACCCGGCATGCTGCAGAAGCTGCGGTCTGGCGGGCTGGGTGGGATCCAGGATATAATGCGGCAGATGATGCCCGGCGGGGGCGGGGAGATGCCGGACATGGCCGAGATGCAGCGGATGATGCAGGGGATGGGCATGGGCGGCGCGGGCGGGGGGAGGGGGATGCCCAATATGGGGGATATGATGCGGATGATGGGCGGCGGGGGGCGGTAGGCCTACGTGTGCTGTGCTTTTGTTTGCCGGGGATAGAGGGAACTGCAGAGTACATGGGATTGGATCGTCGAGCCATCTGTAATGATATCATATCGTACAACCACCAGACGGAGCTTCGTGTATCAGCCTCCTCACAGCTTCTTCAGCTCAATCCCTTCCCGCATCTCCTTCTCCTTCTCCCTCCTCCAAGCCTTCTTGACCTCCCCCGCACTGCTCTTGTTCCCGAACAAGAACCCGCTCGTGCGCTTATCCGCTCCGGTGGTCCTACTAAAATGCCCCCCACCGCCAAACATCAGCACCCAGCTGCCCCACACGCCGCAGGCACCATTCCCGATCGAGAGGAGGAGACCGAGCGGACCGAGTGTGGAGGAGGAGGTGTTGAAAGCGAGGAAGGAGGAGAGGAGGAGGAAGGGAGTGAGCGGGGCGAGGAGCGGGTGGGTTTGCGGAATTTGAGGGCGGTTCGGGATTGGTTGGGGAGGGATGATGGAATGCGATGGGATCTGAGAAGACATTTAGCAGCTGCGACAGTATGAAAAGTGAGTTGCTTACGGCCACTATGAGAGCCAACGCCAGCCCGATTAACAACAGCGCGACGTGCACGGAGAGGAACCATTCCAGGTTGGTGAGCGTGTCGCGCGCGACGAGCTCTTTTGACGGTGTTGCCAGGAACAGTATGAACCTCGGGAACAGTACCAATGGTGACGCTACGAGCGCGAGCCTGGAGGTAGAACTCAGCATAGCACAACATTAGGTAGAAAGGGTGTAGCACCAGCACGCTGTCGCCCATGCCCAGTAGCCCTCGTCCTGCATCGGTAGCTTGTCCTCGTCGTCCCCATCGTCCCCAGCTGTAGAAGCCGTAGTCGCCGGGATGCTCCGAGCTGGAGGAGGCGGGTACTTGTGCAGTGGATCGCTCATTTTGATTGTAGTAGGAAGAGGAAGGAGGACTTGCTAGGAAGGCAGAGCCTGAGCAGGCAGGACGCGTATAAGGGACCCGGGGCGGCGGCGGGTATGACGCGCAGTAGGCGCGCAGGGCCTCCACGTCGACTTTTCTCACGCGCCTCATTCGGCAATCCAACGGTGACTCACCGAAGAGCGACAGCCACTTGGCTTGATTGCGCATTCTTTCTACTACTAAGCTATTCTACGCGTCAGGGAGACATCCTTACATCACATCGATCAAGTTGATGTTGGGCACTACCATCGGGGTGACCGTTTCCCGGACCTTGGTAGCCTGCTCGAAAGCATATGCGAACGTGACCAGCTGGGCCTCACTAAATCTGCGGCCGAGGAAGGAGATTCCGAATGGGAAGTGCGGACCAGCGGTGTACAGTGTGCCGCGGGAGTTGATGACCGCTGTCGTGTTGGCGGGGTAGAATCCGAGCGGGATGGTTACGATGGGATATCCAGCGATCGCAGCCACGCCAGGCGACATGGACGACGGCATGATGAGCGCATCCAGGTCGTACTTCTCCAGCGCACCGAGGATAGTCGCCTGCGCCCCGAGGTACAAGTCCGCCGCCAGCGCTGCCTGAAAGGAGGGAGAGTCGCGCGTGACGGTGCCGTTCGCCCCGCGGGCCACGTCCGTAATCCACGAGTTGACATTCCGATCCGGGTAGTCCTCCGCCGGGAAGTTCTCCGTGAACGTGATCAGGGACGGGACGTCCGTGACATTGTTGGGGTTGGACGTCAGGGCACCGGCGTAGTCTTGCAAATCCTTGAGGAAGTCGATCGAGTTGACCAGCGACGAGTTGGAGCTGGCCCGGTACTCGGCATACTGAGGGAAGTCGGCAGACTCAGTGATGATCGCACCGAGGCTCTTGAATACCGCAATAGATTTGTTAAATGCGGCGACCTCGGGCGTGTTCGCGGTGGTGGAGGAGTTGAAGATGTGGTTCCGGGGGATGCCGATCTTCACCTTGAACAGACCCGTCGTGAGACAACCCGCGGCATAGTCGGGGATCGTGTCGAACGGGATGTTCATAGTGTAGTTGTCGAAGGTAGTCTTTCCGGCGATAGCGGATAGGACATACGCGGCATCCTTGATGCTGCGCGCCATCGGGCCGACGGTATCCTGATCTTCCGAGATCGGGATGACGAGATCACGGCTAGTAAGGCCGACTGACTAGCAGGGACCATCAGAGCGGCGAAGAACAACAGGGGCAACTGACATACCGGCTTGATACCAGCCAAGTTATTCCTCTGGCTCGGGGAAATGATCGACCCGGAAGTCTCCGTACCAATCGCAGCAGCAGCAAGGCCGATAGACGACGACACGCCCGAACCAGAGCTGGAGCCGGACGGGTCCTGCATGGGGAAGTACGCGCCCCAGGTTTGGCCACCGCGGGCTGTCCAGCCGTTCGTACTGTTGGACCCGCGATGGTTCGCCCACTGGGACAGGTTCGCCCTTGATAGACATCAGATTAAGATTCGCAAGGCAGGACTGGAAGTTGACTGACTTGCCGAGAATGATGGCACCCGCAGCTTTCAAGCCCTTGGCGACATTGGAGTCGCGCGGGAGTTTCGCACCAAGGAAGGCAAACGAGCCTGCCGTAGTGTTCATCTTGTCGAACGTGCCGACGTTGTCCTTCACAATGATCGGGATTCCATGCAGCGGCCTGAGGATTTTGTATCAGTGTTTGTGACAACATCTGACAATCCATGCGCACCCCCTGATGGTACCGTTCGCCCGTTCATCATCAAGACCAGCGGCGAGATCGACCGCATCGGGGTTGGTCTCGATCAAAGCGTGCAGCAGCGGGTTGACTTCGGCAATACGTCCCAGGTACGCCTGTGGAGCCCCTCCTGATCTCGAACTCGGATCATGTAGAAATACAACGTACCTTCACGAGATCGACGCTGCTGAACGTCCCAGCCGCCATGCCCTCTTGAAGATCGTCGATGGAGGCGTACAACAGGTCAGGCAGAGGCTTCCCGTTCTTCGGGCTGATGCCCTTGTACGGCACGCCTTCGACCACGGCGACAAGGGCGGATAGGATAGCGGCGAGTATCGAGACCTTCATGATCGTGCTGTTTCGTGCTTTCGACCAGCCCTGAAGGCACCAAAGAACCTCATCCTGCCAGGGCCATCTTATAGTTGTATCAGCCGGTTACCCTCCCAGTGTCCGGAAGGCCCAGCGATTGAACAGTAGAAATGGCGTGATCCAGCTGTTCGCCGCTGACCATATTAGTGTTGACTTATGAGACACATAAACGTACCGGGATATGCTCAAGCAACCCGGTTGGCTGACGATTGCCCTATCAGGCGACTTCGAGCAATGGCAAACCTGACAGCAGAAGCAGTGAGACCGGGCAGCCCACGCCAAGAAGCGAGTCGGCAGAGAAGAACATTCTGAATTTGGGTATAGACCAATGATCATTAGGGTATGAGGTACGCCAAGCCTGTAGAAGCTCAAGGCACCGATAGAAGTCACGGCACGAAGTGGAGGATGCGAGTTGCGCAATTCAGTAGGTCCGGGTTACGACTCTGTGATCGTGCACGGCACGATCTCGGAGGGTGAGAACACAATGAAACTTGATAAGATGCAGCTTGGCGTTGGGTGTAAGAAGGCGGCCCACAGCACACATGGAATGAGGTAAGCGCCAACTCGAGAGCGGCTGCTGCAAGGTCACGGAGAGAATTATGAGCCGAGATTGCATAGCCACCCGTCCCTTCATTCATCATCGGATTACCTTGTCAGCTCCGGAACCGGGATCATGACGGCTCTCTCCACACGAGTTTCCCACCTTCAGGACCGATCGGATGTGGCATTCGGCGGCCAAACTCTATAGGCATTACAATTCATCCACTACTGTGCAGTACATCCCGAAGTGAGGTTCGGAGACGAGCATCTGACGACTTCAAGATCCAGAGGCAGCTTCCATCGTCTCCATCTCGACATAGGAGCACTGCGACCGCATGTTGCTCACAAACAAAGACACGGATAGCACCGGAGTCTAGAGAATCGCCACAATCATAATATGCTCTTAACGAGTAGAATGAACCCTACCACTTGGCCAGGCTATTATGTCAAACCCTTTCGTGCGTAGCCGTTCCACCACTTCATCCGGCGCGTCGCCGCACCAGCCTCGCTGCACATGTTCCTTTGCATCGCCAATTTCCCTCCACAGGTCATCAAAAGCTTCAGATGATGTCGGTGCTTCAGGGGCGGTAGCTTCCCAGGCGTTAGGACCCGATTCAATAGGTTCCATCCAAGGACTTGGGCGGGAGGGCGATTCCAGCCCAATCAAGTCTGACTGATAAGACTTCGTCATATTAGCTGCTTGATCACATAAGAACACACAATGAGGCTTACTGTGCTCGGGCTACTTGGAGAGAGGGTATACTGGGGAACCATGCCTGGCGAACGGGGTGGCGTCCGGAGATGGGCATTTTGCATCATGAGCGCCAGCTCTCCTGGTGTTACTGTGCGTTCTAAGGGGTTATGATCGCGCTCGTTCGATTCGCTTAGACGCGATCTTGTAGAAGAGCTCGACTTAGACCGCTTGAATCGGTCGGTCGGTTGACTTGGAGAAGCGTAGGCTGTGTATCTGAGCGCCCGAGCTGTGCCTCCTGGGGATGATGGCAGCTGTACCGGAGGCAATGGTGGTGACTTGGTGGGCAAAAAATGAGTCTCCACATGGGCTAAGAAGCCAGGGAGTGTCCGTGAGGAGGGCGATTGGGTGAGTCGACGCAGAGTCGGTCGATCCCGTACCAGTGCATCAAATTGCTCACAACGCTGTACCCCGTCAAAGAAGTCTCGCCTTGAAATGCCCGCACTCACGCGCCGTATATGCCTTCCGGCAGTCGACTTGACCGCTTCCACCGCTTCCACGCACGCTGGAGGCATCTCATCACAGCTAGCCCCAGCTCGAAGCATAGCGATCAACAACGCCTCTTGTATTGCGGCTGTGGTAGTCGATTAGATGAGTAGATCAAATGCAACCCTGAAACTCACCAGTTGTATCTGGTAAGCAGGACGACAAGGTTTGGACGATCTCTTCTGGGGGAATGAGGGTCTCATCGGCATATTCGCAAGTAATGGCAGCGGCAATGAGTACAAGGGTCGGTCCATGTGTGTGCTTCTGCATCGACCTAAGGATCGCTTCCGTGAATGCGGAACGATAAGGATCACCTCCTGGGATGAAGTGAGGAAAATCAAGGGAATAGTACAGGATGAACATACGGTCGCGAAGTGTAGTGAGTACGATGCCCACAACATCCTGCATAACACCAAGAGTCTCCATGCGTTCTCCGCTCTTCTTTCGTTGTCGCTTCTCACCCTTCTCTCTACGGGAAAGCACCTGTCTCAAACGTTTGGCATAGCCCTCTCCAGTGTCTTCCATGATGGCTGCAGCCTCCATCGCACGGTCCGATTGAGGTCCCTCGGATAACGACTCGAAATGCACCTTCAGGGTCTGTCGGTCGGCATTCTTAAATAGCCGCAGCGCCTAGTCAACGCGTCAGACTATCATCGACACGCTGCACCGTAACAGGCATACCGCTCTTCGTGTGCTCTCGTCATCAGCATTGAGTGCCGTGACCAGAATCCTGACCTCAGCTTCATCCAGCGTGTTGGACCAGAGTTCCGAGGGCAGTAGCTCCAAACACGTCAATGCCCAATAGACGTCATTTGAGGACGGGGCGTATTCAGCAAGTATGGATCGAATGGGCTTGAGTACCATGAGCTGGGCTGCTTCGTTAAGGGAAGACTTGGCATGTCTGCAAAATTGCAGGACAAGAACTGAAAAGCTCATAAGACGACGACATGGACATTAGCTCCCGCATGCATACCTTTGCTCCGAACATCTAAGCGAGTGGTGTAATCTGCTAGTACTCGGAGAAGATGGCTGTGCAAACGTTCCCTACTGCTTGTAAGGATCATCCTCACGCGAACAAGACAGCCGATTCAGACTTACTGAGCGGGAGGGTTTGATCGTGACAGCACTGCGCCTGACGTCTTCACCAACTTGAGAACGAGAGTTGCAGCAGCAGTCGGATTATCGTTGGTCCTGGCATCCCACATTTGAACGACAAGTTGTGCGACCATTGACAGGGCATCGTCAGGAGAGACCTATGCTTGGTTGGTCTTGGTCTGCCTGCAGTGGTTCAAAACTCACCTCAAGCGCGACGTTCAGCGCATCAACCAGCGCGGACAGAACCATAGGTTCGTCGCCTCGAATAACATCAGGAGCAGCAGAGAGCAGATCTTCCAAGACGGAAGTGTCGATCTTGGCAAGCGATGTTGCCGCTGCTAATGCGAGTCGTTGGATGGCGACGCTACATATCGAGTCCATCAGTGTTCGCTGCCTCGTGTCCCTGTACGTACGAATGATGAAGATAGAGTCTCTTTAGAGGATCTCGAACTGCGGGGACAACATCCTCGTTTGGTAGATGTATGAGCGCTGAGAGTGCCAGGATGATCCGAGAATCGTTGTTGGACTCCAGATCCTAGCGGACGCTAAGTCACGTGTTCCAGATACGAGCGTCAAATGAGGCACCTTCCGGATGGTATTAACGAGAAGAAGTGCAGCAGGATTGTTAGGTCGCATGTGTTCTTGTAAGAACAGGTAGCCAACACGGCGGTCGGCAAGAGTCAAACCGCCCTCAGCCAGCTTGATTGCATGCCCCAATGCTGGCTCCAGAGAAACATCCTTGTGGATTAGAGCGAGTTCAGCTTGCATGAGAAGTAGTAGGCATTCTTTCACTTCATGCTAATAGAAGATAAGAGAGAGAATGTTGCGCAAGCGGCAGGAGAACCGACAGGAGAGAGCCTCGCGGTCGAAAGACGTGTCAAGGTTTGCCGAATGGATTTTCGTGCTTCTGCATCTATATTGGTGGCTGAGCTGAGAGCGGAAGCCAGCGCATATTGCTCTCTAAATGATGCACCCGACGCATGATACGGAACTTCCATAGCATGAGAGACCGCGAATCAGTCAAGCGTCTTAGGAGTGAGGTGAGTCAGTGTAGCAGCGAAGGCAGAGAGGCCTCGCCGCGCACGGACGCGTGGAGGACCCCTAGCACCGCCTCTTACGTGATGCCTCGCGACCCGCTCCGAACCTTAATGGGAGCCTTGGACTCTGGACAGGCGGGCATCATGTGGGCGCACTTTGGTTTGAGAACAAGCGTATGTCATTACCAGCTCAAGATCGTCCTACCGACAAATCAAAGTCGGGTACCATAGGTGCTAAAGTCTCTCCTCCTCCTTTGAGATATGAGATGTGCTGCTTCGGCTTAACCTCGTTCGTCGGGACTATGTATCTGGCAAGTCATGTAGTATGCGCTTGAACGTCATGAACTCAATCTGATATCAATTAGTAGGCGAGGAAACTGAATGGTTAGACACTAACCCCTTCAAAGCGCACTCTCCACGCATCATCCCTGGCTACTTCCTTGACCTCCTCGTGCGCGCCGATGACTATGAACCGCCTGTAGGTGGTGTAGAAGCACGGAAGCTCCATTAGGGAAATGAGATCGTCTGCCACCATCGTCACGAGATCCACCCGATTCTCCCGCGCATCCCAGCTTCGCACGACGTCTTCACAAACGTCCGAAATAGTCTTCTGATCGTCCTCCTTGATCCACGCCTCTAAACAGGCATGGGTGTTGACCCAGTCCTCCATCGCGTCCGTGTCCTCGAAAGGTGGCGGAGATGACATCAGCCCCATGCTTCCTCCCAAGATCTTCTGCATGATCATTGCCGAAACCTCTTCCGTCTGATTATCTCCAGTGGGTTTGCGTAGTCGAGTCTTTTCGGATCTACGAACCACCCCTAGGGTTATAGGACGAATATAGGTGTGTATTGCCTTGTGATTGAAAACCTTCTCCAGGGCCGCAACATCTGCCGAGACTTGCGCCAGTGCTGCCCAGGTGAAAGTCACGAAGATCCTCCCGCTTTTTGGATAGAGCGGTTTCGGGGACCATTCTCGTCCGTTGGGATGGCCAAACACAATGAAGTCCACTCGGGTTGATGCGCGGAGAGAGGTCATGTGCGACAGCTTGCGGATATGTTCAAGGCTCTTGTAATGTACGAAGACCGTATCAACGTTCATGGAGTCAGGTCGGACGACATCAATACGATGCTTGGCCAGAACTTTGTGAAGTATGTCGCCCTGACGTGTGTCGGCGATGTCAAATATCGCAACTCGCTTCCGCCCAACGAGATCCATTTCGAGGAACGGCCAGTGATCCGATTGTGGGTGAATCTCGCCGTCGTCCATACTGATATCCTCATTCCCAGTTGATCTGAAATCATTGCTGAGGAAGCGAACGGATGCCGTAGTGAGGGATCCCCATTTGGCGACGTAGACGTAGATCGTATCCAACGCGTGGGTGGCGGACTTCGCGGGTTGCATGAGAAACGGACACGCTTGAACGGCAACAGTCGTAGCAAGCAAGATATAGCACCCGGGTTCTACTTCAGCCAGCCCAATCTAGCAAAGCACCGTCAGTAACATTCTATATGAGGTACCCAAACGAGACAGTTTACTCACCGTCGGGTCATCCGAGGTGATACAGTCCAGAACGGGCCGAGGACATGGATCTTCAGCAGCCTTCAGGATACCTGGAGATGAAACTTCGTCCGGTTTCCATCCGGATGCCAGCAATACATTCACGGAGACGACGCTCCTGAGCTCTATGTTTTGGTCCTGAGCGAGAAATGAGAATCCAGAAGGCGCATTACCGGATTCAGGAGCGACCGGGAACTGAAGAATGTCGAATCGCCCGAGAAGTAAATCATCGACCGTTTTGATGGCAACAGAGGCAACGCAAACAGGTACGAAAGCGGTCGATTTGCGCTTCTTGACAATACCAGACAAGAATTGATTAAGACCGCCCTTGCTGGCTGTAGAGCGTGCCGTCTCTGACTGGCTTGATTGGCTTGCCGATATGGCGTCAATACTCCGTTTCGGCTCGGTGAGTTGTGCCCCATGAACATTTCGGGATATCCGCTCTCCAAGGTCTGCCGCAGAACCCGTACCACGACGATCCAGAATTGGCGCATAAGCTCCGTTAACGACATGCGACGATTGTCCCAAACTCTGTGGAGGGGCGTCGTAAATCGGCAGGGCCAGGGGTGCAGGGGTGTTCGAGTGCCGACTCTCCCCGCGGACAACAACAGACTTCGATAGCGCGGCTCCCTCTGCGTTCTGGGGTTTGCTACTCGGGTCGGTGAGGAACGTGTGTTCTTGGGGTAGTTCTCCAGCAGAGTCAGCGTGGTGATCGGTTGCGGGGGAATTGGGGGCAGTGGTGGTCGACAATTGGAGGGCTTTCCGCATCTCTTCCAACTCCTTGTTGTTATACATCGCGGGATCTTCCAGTGCATTCCCGTCCGACATCTTGTTAAACTCCTCCAGTACTCCTGGATCCAGCGGTTGGATATCCAAGGACCCGGTATATGGGATGTTATCCGACTGCATCAGAGACAGTAGGTCCTCGAGATTAGGCTCGTGGGTGGCGGGCGCGTCGTGAAGTGGATTATCATATGGAAAACTCAGCGCCTCCCATTCAGGACGAGCGCGTGGATATGGTGCAGAAGCTTGGAGCGTATCGGTCGCCTTGGTTCGGTGAGCCAGGTCTGTTCGTGAATGATTGGCTGAATTTGATGTTTGGTGCGACAGAAGTGACAGGTGAGGTTGCCTTTCGGTGATCTCTGTAACAGCACCCGCAGCGCGATTACGGAGTTCCTCGCGGGTGACGACGTAGCGCCCATGATTCTCTGGTGACGAGGGGGTATTATGCGAAGCAGTAGCATTTTCTGGTTTATGTTCGCCGTCGCTCTTTCGTCCGCTACGACTCGAAGCCGCGGAAAAGGCTTGGAAATCCGCGAAGAGATCGTTGGACGCACCGGTGCTGGCAGGGGGGACATTGGACGAGTACTCCTGGCTCTCGATCTCCGAGAGCTCCGAGGACGGTATATCGGTCAGAGGACTTCGAGGAGACTGGCTTGGAGTGGACGAGAGGAATAACCTTTCTCCGTCTTCGCTGACCGAATCCACCGCATGCAAAACAACACTGGCTCCATCGACCCGACTCAAAGAGTCAATGGAGACTCGCAATTGTGGTCGACCTCGTTCGGACAGCGGAGCTCTACTCGGAATTGCTGTATCCGGCTCCGCATGTTCTTTGTTCGGATGGTGTATGTCTGGACGTTGATTAGGTTCTGTCCACGGTACCAGTTGTGGTCCGTCGTCGTCGTCAGAAATTGAACGAGGGCTATGAAGCGCGTAGAGGTTGGGATAGTCTGAATCGCTATCAGGACTCCCGATAGAAGTATCGTCGACTCCCAATGACGTTGTTGATAGGGATGTCCTGTTTGAAGTATTCGTTTGAGTTACGGTTCCAGGGTTCTTCGAGGCGGACGCGAGCAGGGAATTCATGGTTCGGGGGACAGAAGCGGAAAATGAAGTGTACAGATTCATCGATTTGGAGGCAGCAGGAGAAGGTGACGTTAGTGGGACAGACGTAGATGCTGTGAGCCGCGCGGGTCTCTGCCAGAGTTTGAGAGGAATCCGAACGATAGTCGAGTTTTGAGAGCCAGATACCGCAGGCAAACTAGGTCGGGACTGTGACGGACAAATCAGTAGCTATCCACATGCGTAACAGATAGCTGACCTTGAAAGGATGGGATGAATTAGAAGGAAGCGAAGAGTGCTGAGCAGCGGTGAGCAGATCCTCAACTATCACCCCGGCATCACTTGGAAGATGTTGTGAGCGCGTACGCGCCGCTGAGCTCGGATGAGACGAACGCAAGGGAACGACCGGGTTATCGACAGGTCTACCTATTGAGTTAACTTGTGCGCCGAGAGCGTCCCGTGCGGCTTCAAGCGTCTTCTTAGGCGGTCTTCCTCGTCGTTTGGGGAGGACAGGCACGGAGGTAGACAGCGCGGGTTTGGTTGATGTCTGAAGAGAATCATAGTCAGATATACACTCTTACTTGAGAGATATCTTACGAGCCTTTTGTCGTTTAGCGAGTCCAGTCCACAGTCCGCCACTGGAGAGCAACCCAGCCTCGTCATCCAGAGAGCGCTTTCGCGGCGTGAGCGTAGATTTCGCAGGCGAGCTGGATGAATGAAGCCTCGAGATCATATCGCGAGCTGCTGCCGACTCCTTCTGTTTCACGAGTTCCCGGAGTTTGGCTTCTCTCAAGCCTCGCATCACAGCATCGAGTGTTTCATCATCTTCGCTTGGCTCGATGTCGGACGCTTCCGGCGTTTGATCAGCCCTCAGCTGCTCATCTGCAATCAAACATCTCAGCATCAGCCAAGACGAGTGCATGAGCTACAGACCAATCCATTCTTGCGATGGCGTAACGATGGTTTCGAAATCATGGTGTCGAACATCGCGAGACTCGCCAGTCGATTTCCAAAAGCGGTTGAGATAAGACTTTCCCCCGGGTTCGCCTTCGATACACTCCCGTGGCTCATATCTACAAGCCAATATTTAGCATGCATGCGAGAGACATCTGATATCCGATTACTTACGTATCATCTTCTGGGCTGTAACCTTCCCACTAGATATACCATCAATATGCATGACTCGAGAACAATGACGGTGCTATCTCACCCGTATGCGATAACGCTAAACAACAATGAGTGACGTTAGCACAGCTTGGGAATGAAGGACATACCCAGTCAGGTTTGCCTTGATTGTCTCGGCTTGCTCGAGCGTGGATAATGTAGTCTGGACGAGCTGGTTAAGCAATATACCGCATCAAGTGGGAGGTGGACTAACGAATTCTGTAGGATTGCTCATCTTCCTGTTCATCCATATCCATATCAGCGGTACCATCCGTCGGGACCGCTGGCTCCACTGGACCGGTCGTATCCAGTAGGTTGGTGTCGTTCCAAGCGTCAGACATTGTCTGTACGTCGCCGGGCGCAATCGGCAGGTCGGACATTGCGAGTAAGTCGGACGTTACCAACTTTGAGCGCCGAGTCACCTGCGCGCTTTGCCGCGCTGTATACGTAGGTCGTCGTTACCGCCAAAGTACACAATCAGAATCCGTATGTCGACAGAGGACAGGGTTGACTCTGAGTGGGAGAGCTCTGCTCTGCGTTGAGTGGTAGCGGAAGAAAACGAGAGCCGTGATGGAGGGCGGTCAGAAAGCGGGCGGCGTGACCATGCCAATTCCGGACGGTCAATTGAGGGCGTGTTTTTACGTGATGTCATTTGCCAGACGACTGAATTGCCTAGCACGGGAACGACCGAGAAGATGTCGGATCAATGGCCTCGACGCGGCATGGTTGCCTCCAGTGATCCGAGGGCCACTGAGAACATTCTGCGAACGAGTCGCGCCCGACCGTGCCAGGGAGGATAGATATTGACTTCATGAGCATGATCGTTCGAAGCCTTCCGCGAAGGGCTATGTTAGGCAAGCGTGCTGCTCGGGAGCTCCCCAGAACAAACACGATCCGTCAAAGACTGGCTTCGGACCGTGACCGGCGGGCGGAGGCGAAAGTACGACTCTAGCTCGCGGGACCTGCCATATAAGGTTACCCACATACTTTCTTCCGATATCAGATGAAAGGGTTCGAATTGCGAAATCCCATTCTTCGATTTGTTCTCATGGCTTCTAATACTAACACAAACACGAGGACCTCTATCATTCATCAAAGACGAGAAGCTATGAACTGGCGCCGTCCTTGGAGACCATGTGGAGATCATGGACCCCGGATTTGGTGACGCCCTCAACCGCGGCAGAGTCTCCTTCGTCACCGTTTGATCCTACAGGAATCGCCTTCTTGCGTGCATCTGGAACAGCCGGTTGACAAAGAGCAAAGGGAGATATGAAAACGCTTGCCTATGTACTGCTGGGACGGCTTGATGATCGTTCCCTTGGCGTGTTTCTTGACGTCGCGATCCGAGTCGGTTGCGGCCCAGAACTCATCAAGAAGCTCGGTAAAGAAGCCATTATCATGCTCGTGACTAGCCCCGAGTAAGATATGAATGATGACAGGGACATTCAGCTCACCTGGCTTGATCTTCGGGGTAGCCCACCCACTGATTAAGGTCATTAGGCGCCGTCCGGTGGGACAATGCAGCAGCGACTTACATGGACCTTGTACACCTGTCATAACGGGTCAATCAATCTACTCCGTTGTCAGCCCGAGGACATACCCATTCAAGTTCACCGCTCTCCGAGTCGTCTCCGGTTGCCTTGGCCTGCGAGATGTACTCTTACGTAAATGAATGAGGTCAGCCGGCTTTAGAATGCGTCCGAACTGCCTACCGATGACCAGTTCTTCTTCTGTCGACATTGCGGTGGGAATCAGATTTGCAGAGGGGAGTCAGCGGCTGTTCGTGTGTAAGTGCGAGAAAGCTCGTCGAGATTGTGACACAACGTGCAGGCGACTTTCGATGTTCATATCCCCTTGGCAAGGCGGGGGAGGCCGGAAGCGCCCCCCGCCAATGAGAGCGCCCCCTTGCGGGAGCGGAAGGCAAGCCTCGTATGGACAAGGAACGTGCATGGCTCAGTTTGACGCATTTCCATTGGGTTGGGCTGTGAGGTATTAACACTAGTCTATCGGTACAGATACCGTTGCACCGATCTAAATCCAAAGGAAGGCTACACTATCAGAAGTAAAGTAGAATGGGCCGCGCATTATGTAAGGATAATACACAACCTCGATCGTAGTAAAACACGGGTTGCAATAGTGAGGGCTAGAAAAACAGCTTTTGGCTTTAACGAGTGACAACAACACGGGCTTGGTCTACGATAGTTGAACATAAGAGAAACAGACAGCTCGGAGAGCCGAGAATACCACCGGATTTAGAATTACTGTTGAGACCCAAATCAGGAACCGCCCTTTTGATAACCAGATCATGTTACTGCGGGTTCGGAGGCTGGGAGTGATGCGCATGCGGATGGGATTGTTGGGGGATGTGAACCATCCCTGCGTTCTGAGCGTCGAACGGTCCGTCTGGTCGCGGGAACACGAACGAGCTCAAGTCATGAGCGGTGGTCATCATGTCTGGCGCAGGGTGGATAGAAGCGAGATTTTGGAAGCCGCCAGGGTTCGCACTCTGAGGCATTGCGCCAGTCAGGTGCGCAGGGTCTATGGTCATCGGCATGGCCATCTGCTGCTGCATTGGCTGGTTGGTAACCTGCTGAGGCATCACTTGCTGAGGCATGACCTGTTGAGGCATAATAGCCTGTTGGGGCATCATTTGCTGGGGCAATGCTGGCGGAGGCATCGCAGCCTGGGGGACAGGCTGCGCCTGCGCATGCCCGTTTTGTTGTAGAATGCCCGTGGCGGAGCGCATGATGTCTAATTCCGACGCGTGCAGGCCGACGGTGTTGATCGCCTTTGTGATGAGCAGACGCGCGGTGACGATGACTTCGTTCATGGGGATGCTGGCGATCGAGACGGGCGCTTCGGCTGTACCCTGAGCCTGGCGGTCCGCAGCCTGGCGCGCCGCCTCTTTCACGACCCGTTTTGAGGCGGCGATGAGCTCGTTGAAGTCCATCGGGAGAGGTTCCAGGGAAAATGCGACATAATTGAACGCCTGGACAGAGCGGGACAGGACCTCCTGTTGCTTCGCCAGAGAAGCCTGTCTCTGCCTCGCGGCTGCCTCGGGCATGCCGGGCGCCATGGGGACCGTGGCCTCCTGGGCGATGTGCGCCGCGGCCATCTCGAGCACGAGGCGGATCTGGCTGTTCTCCTGCTGCTGCGCCTGGGTGATCGACCTCGGGATCTTGGGCACGGGCGGGACGTCGGACTCGGAGGTGAAGGCGGTGGACATTGTGTGGCTCCTGTTGCGGCCCGAGAGGGGCGGGGCGGAGCTGCTGACGGTCCCTGCGGACGGCCGGCGGGTCTTTTGCAGGGAGAGCGGCTCGCCCGCGGGGAGCTCGATGACCTCGAGCTTGAAGGTGTGCGCGACCTTCTGGTCGGTGTCGTTGCTCGGGAAGCTGACCTCGGCGGTGATCTCTCCGCCTCTGTCGCCCGGGCTGGGCGTGCCGACGAGCTCGTTGTCCTTCCACTGGAGCCAGGGCGGGAGGGCGGGGGAGGTGAAGGTGGGGTGCATGGAGCTCCTGGACTGCTGTGGATCCCATATGCTCGGGCTCCAGCGCCACTCGAGGCCGATGTACGCGACGCCCGCCGGGGTGCCCGTGATCCTGCGCTGGTACTCGCGGAAGCTCCAGCGGCCGTCCGGCGTCTTCTTGGCGTGTATGTTCCAGATGTGGTTGCCCTTGGACTTGCTCTTCCGGCCGTCCTCGTTGTACCGGGAGATGTAGGGCTGGCTCCAGAGGTAGGTGCGGACCTTCTTGAGCGGGAGGACGGACTCTGTGAACCCCTGCCTGTTGAGCTCCTCGACGAAGGCGTTGGTGAAGGCCTGGATGCGGAACTTGAACGGGCGGAAGTCGGGGCTCTCGTCGAGCTTCTGCATCTTCTTGGGCATGAGCGCCTGGTGGATGAGCTCGCCCTTGCCGTCGGTCATGTCGAGGTTCGAGCAGAGCCGGTTGAGGAACTCGAAGAAGACGCGGTCGACGTCGGGCTTCATGTCCCCGGGGATGGTGTTGGCGTGGGAGATGACGTGGCCGGGCTCGCCCCGGCGCTTGGTGCCGCTGCTGCTCCGGCTGAGCGTCTTAGCGCCGCCGCCGCCGGCGGCCTGGCTCTCGCTGGCGCGGCGGGACCCGCTGCCCCCGACGTACGCCTCGACCTCCTCCTCCTCGTCTTCCGCATCGCCGTCCTCTCCGTCCGCCGAGCTGACAGGGCTCATGCGGCCCGTTCGGCCCAGGCGGCTGCTCAGGTCCGCAAAGTCCATCAGCCCCCCGCCGAGGGCGAGGCCGATGGTCGGCTGGCTCGGCTGGCGCGAGAGCGGCCGGCTCGGCACCTCGCTCTTGACCTTTGCGGGCGAGTAGCCCTCGGAGGAGGAGGCGGACGCGTCGAGCATGGCAAAGTTGAAGGTGGCCCCTGCCTGCTGCTGGCTCTGGCTCTGGCTCTGGCTCTGGCTCTGGAGGATGCCGGCCAAGGGCGGTGCGGGGGGGACGATTTCCTGGCCTGGCCCCGTGGGGCTGGAGAATCCCGAGCGGGCCGGGAGCGGCTTGATGTCTGTTGCTTTGGGCACGACGGAGAGGGATGCCTGACGGCGGGGCCGTTTCTGCACGCCGGAGATGCGCGAGGCCGAGCGCGAGAGGGAGGGCGCAGAGCGGTTGTCGGGCATCATCGGCTGCGCCGCCACCTGGCTCTGCTGCATCATGCTCGTGGGCATGGGCGTCGTGCCCGCTTCGGCCATGCCGTGCCCGTTCAAACTCAGCCCCGCGCTGCCCAGCGCGTTCCCGGCCCCGTTCCCGCTGCCGTTCACCGGGCCCGGCTCCTGGTGCATAAGCACCTGGTCCTGCATCATCCCCTGCCCCTGCTCCATCATGCCCCCCTGCATGTCCAGCCCAATGTGTGGCCACTCGACATTCGGACTGGCAAAGCCGAACTCGTGCGCGGGGTCCACAAAGAACGGCTGGACGGCGAACGCGCTCGCGCTCCCGGGGTCCGCAGAGCTGGGCGTGTCGAGGCCCATGGCGTACGCGTCCTGCTGGTGCGGGAGGAACTGCTCCTGCTCGCCGCCCGCGCCCGCGGAGAAGGTCGGGAAGGGCTCGGCGCCCAGCGGCGCGTCGTACCCCAGGGAGGTGTAGCCCTGGCCGAGGGAGTTGACCCAGGTCTGGATGGGGTAGAAGGAGGGCATCGGGTGCGGGACGTAGTCGACCGGGCTTGCCGGGACGCTGCCGACCGCGCCGGCGCCGGAGGTGTCTATCTGGAGGTGCTGGAGGCGGGAGAGGGAGAGGCTCGGGCCGGATTTGGTTGAGGGGGCTTTGGGCTCGGAGACGAGGTTCGGGACGATGGTCGCGTTTGATATTGTCGGGATGCGCGGGGGGATGGGCGAGGCGAGCGGCTGGTCCTGCACGGTGGTGCCGTTCTGGGAGGGGAGGTCGTGCATGGATGGGAAGGAGTGGGCGTGGACGAGCTGGGGCATCTGGGGCTGCTGGGCCAGCTGCTGGGGCGGCGGGAGCATGCCCTGCTGCTGCGGGCTCTGGCCAAAGTGCGGTGCCTGGCCGAACCCCTCGTCCTCGTCGTCCTCGTCGTACCAGTCTGTCATGCGCATGCTCTTGGCGAGCCGGCCGCTGTCCAGGTCGACCTCGACCTCGTCCCAGTCCGAGAAGCTCGCGGAGCGCTTGAGGCTGCGGGCGGAGCCGGCGATGGAGGGCGCGGAGAAGTTTGGGTAGGGGAAGGAGAGGGGCGGGGAGGAGGTGGACGAGTCGATCGAGTTGGACGCGCTGTGCTGCTTGCGGTAGGAGGAGACGCTGCCTGAGCGGGAGCTGCGTACGCTCGGGCCTTCGGGAGGCGCGGGGTGCACCGTCGCTGCGGGTGGCGGCGGGGGCGCCTGCTGCTGCACTGGCTGGACGGGCGGTGCGGGTGCGGGTAGGGCGATGCCGACGTGCTGGAGCTCCTTGGACACGGTCTGGGTGTCGCCGTGGAGCATGGCTGCACGCATGGCCTCCAGCTTTGCCTGCATCCTATTACCAAAAGCGGATGCGAGTTAGCAGGGATGGTTCCCGATAGGCGCAAGGGGAAGACGGCGCACTGGTCAAAGTAGGTGTTCACCGCGTCCTTGTCGTGCTCGTTGATGATGCTGTGGGCTGTGGCGGCGCCGGCGGATAGGCTGCCGATGTCTGGGACGGTGCCCTCGAGAGGGGAGTGTATTGTGCTGTGGAAGCGGGAGGATATGCCGAGACCGTGCTGGAACGCGCCCGTCAGCTCGTCCGTCGCCGAGTCGTCCTTGTGGGGGAGGGCGGCGGGTGCGCCGTGTGTGGGCGGGGACGCGGCGGGGGTGGAGGCGAATGACATTGGGCGGGGTGGGGGGTGGGCTGTGGGGGGTGAGTGCGTTGCGTGACGGGTGGCCGGGTGGCCGGGTGGCCGGGCGAGCGCGGGTCGGTGGTGACCCTCTTCGGCGGGGAGGCGACGGGCGGCTCTTGCTCGCTACGTGGGGAGGGGAGCAGCGCGGAAAGCCGCGGGGCGGGGGGCGGGGGGCGGGGGGCGTGTGTGAAAGAGGTGTGAAGAGAGGGCCCGGGGTGCGGGGAGCAGAGCTTATAGATGAATGGGCGGGGGAGGCAAGGAGGGCAAGGCAAGGAGGACGACGGGCGACGGGCGACGGGCGAGCGCAAGGGGGCAAGGGATGCGCACGGATCCGGTCGACTCGCTTTGGCACGGGGAAGGGGACGGGACGGGAGGGAGGGGAGGCAAGCAACGGACGGGCGGAACGCAGGCCTCGCTCCTTACACTGCACTCCTGCCTGCAGCATGCCATGCACGCACCCACCCCGGTGGCGGTGCCTGCAGACCACTGAGGGCACAAAAGCTTCGTGTCCTTCCTTCCTCCTTCCTTCACGCAGCCGCATACGCGGGCAAGGGCACCGATGCTTTGCATTCTGACCCTGCCCTGTCAGAAAAAACATGTCCACTGGAATCCCGTGCGAGACACCCCGCCCACGGGTGCGTGCCGGGCCCGTGCCAGCCATGCGCACCTCAGACCTGGTCTCCCCGCCCGCCAGGGCCCAACCCACCCCAGCCCAGCCCAGCACTTCGCAATCTCAATCTCGCCATGCAGACGGGACGGGTCCCCGGAGGCAGATCCCATCTTTCTGCACAATATTCAATTGATCCCGGGCTGAGCGGAGGCAGCTGCACGCGACCGGGACCCGAGCCGGGCCAGACCCCTGCTCCTTCCAGAGCCCGCAGACTTGCAATCAGCAATCTCTGCTCCTGGTCCTGGTCCTGGTCCTGTCCTGGTCCTGGTCCGTGCAGCCTGCGAGGTAGAGGCGCGCGGGTGGGAAACGCGGCCCCGGGCTCTGTTTCATCGGTCATTGGTCATTGTCTCATTGACGACAGGAACACTCCCTCCGGGGGCCCTCCGGGTCCTCCCCTTGCCCAGAGTCACCTCCAGTATCTGGCTGAGACGTCGACGCAGGGTCGGGAGGGGATGCGATGTCGGGAATTGAGGAATGCATTGGTCCAGGACATGTTGCTTGACATGCAGCGCTTCACTTCAGACTTCGATGGATTAAGCTGCGCTTCTGCACTTCTGCGCTTCTGCACATCTGGAAGCACGGGAGCGGGGAGCGCCGGGCTGCCCACCGTCCTTTCCACCAACCAACCGGCGTGCGGACACCCGACTTCCCAGCACACCCCAGCTCCAACAGCAACCGCAACCGCAACAGCCACCACCGCGAATGAAATGAAGTTGCGCGGTGCGAAATCCCCCCCTCCGCCCGTGCACAGGAATGGTGCGGGGAATGTATTCCGTCTTCATCTGACACCTGCGCCGCGTCCGTCCGTACCCACGGCCCATCACCCGCCGTAGCTGGAGCAGCCTGAGGCCCAGGACCAGCGCTGCACAGTAACGAGTGGAGGGCCCCGCTGACACCAGGTCTCGCCCGCCGTTGCTGTACATTTCTGCCAGCCACCTGCTGTCTCAGCGATGCTTAAACAGTTGAACGCAGAGCAGGGCAAAGCCAGGCTGAAGCATTGACTACTCACTCAGTCCTCTCCCCCGCCCACCTGAGAACATACACCTGCAGCTGCGGCCTGCCCAGTACTGGAGTGCTCCCAGCAGAGCAGCCGGGTTCGCTCAGTCGAGAAGCACGCAAAATCGGCGAGCCTCTGGCCTTCCCAACCACGCAACCCGATCGCCCGTGACGTCTGACAGCCTGAGGCCCGTCGTCATCCGCCTCGGGTCCCAGAGCCCATGGGCCGAGCCTGAAGGAAGCCGCCGCGCCCCGGTCGGCCGTGCCTTAATATGACCACACTGGCAGACCCCGTTTGCCCCCGCTCCCGCTTCCGCTTCCGCGCCGACCCGTCTCCGTCATTCCGTGCGGGTGCTGTTACAGTAAGCCGAGGGGGAGCTGGGGGCCGGCTCTGGGAGTAGCCGGTCGGGCGTGCACGTGCACGTGCACTGATCGGCCGGCTGGGCCGTTGGGAGGGGTTTCCTTCCCTTGCCTTGGTTATTGCGACCGAGGTGTTTCGTGCGCACGCTGCTGCAGACTTGGACCTTCGCCGTGTACGGAAAAGCTTATTGTCGCCGACCTTGCTTAACAATGTGATCGGTGAGAGCATCCCAGACCCAGGACTGTACAGCGCCCGCCGGCCGGCCGGCCCTAGCGCTTGAAGCCTGCACGCAAGCAAGCCCCGTGAGTCCGCCGAGCGAGCGCGGGTACATTACTGGTAGACAACAGGGACAGGGATGAGTATAGTGGATTGTATGCCTGCTCCTACCTGCCAGGGCAGGTAGGACGGTGATACACCGTACTGTATTGACTGCATCGGCCTGCGGCTCCGGGGCGCTGGTGGGCTACATACAGTAGTACTGAGTACCATCACTTTCAGGTAAGGGTTACACCGCGATCCATCATGCCGGAGTACAAGCCCGCGCTACTGTAGCCCAGATCATGATTCTCCTTTCATGGTGCGCCGAGACTCCCCCGCCCGCTCCAGATTACAATCCCGCTGCGTTCAGCGTCCCACCTACATACAGCGCCCGATATTCCCGGCCCAAATCATGGAGATGAGCGCGGGCCCGATGTACATATGTGCCCTGGGCGGATCGAGCGCGCGCGAGCTATGTAGCATCGCGGGCCGTGTAAGTAGGCCGTTGGGGTTGCGATACCAGTGTGGGAGGGGGCGGGGCGCGGTAGTGCTCCATAATAAGGCACGCGGAAGACTGAAGGCGGGAAATCAGAGCGGTACGCTCGCTGGGCGCTGATCGTTCTTTTGCGGGCTGTTGACCGAACGGCGAAAGGCAGGCGCACTGCGCGAGTGACGTTACCCTTATTACTTACCCTTCCAATTTGCTTGGGGATCCAGGCCGTGCACGCTTCTTTACATACCTTTCGCGCGATCAGGACGGAAGAACGTCAGTCGCTGGTCACGATGCTTATTCTGGCGCAAGTCAGATGGGATCTTGTTCTCCTATCTTCCCGCTTCCCGCATCAAGCGGGATCCGTACATCTCGGTTGCTCATGCGTGGACGGCGGGCTCGCGGGACTACTTACGCTGTGTCGCACGTCTTTGGCATCGAGCTGCTTTCACCCTTGGCAGCCAGACTTAGTCACTGGAAAGGGCTGGGGCCGGCGGCTTTTGCATGCTCCTAGTGCACCAAACGTCGCAGACGAATATTTCCCCCTTGTTAGAACGAGATGGCATGCTAGTGTCAGGCCGTCTCCCCGATAGACGATGGTGGCCCTTTACCAGCCTCATCCCAAGCACACCATCATCGCAGACCCGTGGCAAACGCACTCAGCTCGTCATCACCTGCGGCTGACCGAGCAAAACCTTCAAGTTCTCCCCGTACCATCCTCTGCGGGACCGCCCGCGCGCCGATATCGGCGCGCCGTCCGGCACGCCCAGCCCTCGCCGACCGGCATGCATCCCGCCCCTGCGACAAGATGTCGTAGGCGGCTGGCACGCGCACGGGCCGAACCCTGCGTGTTTCTCCCGCTTCCATTCGAAACCCGACTGCTGCGATCCTCGGTCCCTGAGCAGACGGCCATGGCGTTTGGCATGCATCGTCGATGTCAGCAAGCGACATTGGTTTGCACATCGCTGTCTATTTCTAAACTGCAGGTGCATGGCACTTTCACCAATAATGGCAGTGTGGCACTGGCCGCTGATATCCAGCTGTAATGGTCTAAGCTACTGATAAGGGACCTGGCCCGTGGGAGAGGTCCGTGCGCCCTGGCATTAGTTTAAATAGCTACCTATCCTGTACCTACCCGCCTTACGCGTTTGCAACCGACAAGTGACCCCCGTCAACCGCCAAACGCGATCCGCGCTGTCTCCTCCTGCTCCGGTTTTCTTATCAGCTACCTGTCTTGCGAACAATGACGGATGCGTTGTGGGGAATGCGTCCACCGCGCAGGAGGAGGGCGTCACGTCTTGCTCCCAAGACATGTCGTCGCATTCGTCCGTCGGAGAAGTGACGACGGATGCAGCGTGTGCAGGCCCACGGACACAAGGTTACGGATAGTTGCGGATGGCTTACAATCGCAGGACAAGTGAATATCAACGTCGACCAGCCAGCTTCATAGCTAGCGCTGTCTGTCGATATTCAAGGAGGCGGGTTCGATATTGCTTGTCGCTTCATTGTTGCATTCACTGTTGGTCTGGCTTGGGACCCAAGCGAACGGAGTCGGTCGGAAAGGTGCAATCAGTCGCAGGGATGCGGCGAGCCATTGCGTGTGAGGCGCCAAGAGATGGCTGGAAAACAGCGTTGAACTCTAAGCTTGGGCCGCCCTGAATCGTCTTCCCTCACCTGCAAGAGCCGAAAATCTGCATGGAAAGATACAGCACATAGGCACTTCCGAAGCTAGTCTCTTCTCAATGATATAGCTCGACCCGCTGGCAGCTCACATCTCAGAAGAATATCATTGTCGTGAGACGGCAAACTTGCCCCGTGAGACGGCAAACTTGCCCCCTTCGGAGGTATGTGGTGCCTGCTAGCCTCTCTTCTAATTATTTCGAAGAGTACATGTACCTGCTGCATGTCTTCCGCACGCTCAGGAAAAGACCTCTTGCTTGCACATGCTTGTGGTCTGAGCTGTGCTCTACTGTTTTTCGATGTGGAACTGGGTCCGACCTGACAAGCTATGCAGGTAGCTCACTGGCCACCGCTGCATAATGCAAGCACACTCACCTGGCCCTCCTGGTGGACAACCCCAAGATGGAGTGTGCGTCTCTACCATAAATTCAGCTGGTCAGGAACCGTGCTTGTGATTGCTACTTCTTGTGGACACGCCTTGCGAAGATGCCTCTTCCCATAGGGCAGCTGCTACAACATGGTCAGCTGACGACCTGAGCCCCGGCCCACCACGATCCGGCCGTTGTTTGGGAGTCTTAACCTCCACCGCGTGGGAGGTGAGATCCGACTTTCGGCGAAATCGGATAGAGCACTGTAGGACTTCATTGTGATATGGTGGTTAGCTTATCGCGAGGTCCAATGCCCTGAACATCCGGAAGGTGGGATTGGTAAGCACACGCTTGGCAAGGAATGCTCAAGAAGCGATTGAGAATACTCTCTCAGGACATGATCCGGAGTAGAAATCGAGTCATCCGCACGTTATACTCTGCGGTTCGCCCCATGAAAGCGTGCGATGTATAAATAGACGATGTCCAAGTCATGTTTGCTCCTTGCCCGGCTGCGCCCTGAACAAGGCTTCCTCCGCCCTGCATCCACATGGCTTCCATTTCCTACTTCGTAACAGGCGCCAGTCGAGGCTTAGGGTTGGAGTTCGTCAAGCAGCTTGTAGACGGCATGTTCTAGACTACAATGTACTTTCTGAGCAGTGCCTACAGCTCGCTCGACCAAATACGAAGGTCGTGGCAACGGCCCGTGCTCCGAGTGCTCTACCCGATCTGGTTGCCATTCAAGACAGCACGCCTACCGAACGCCTTCTCGTCCTGCAATACGACGCGACGGACTTCCAGGCTGCAGCAAGCGTTGTTCATCAAGCATCCGAATTTCTGGAGAACAAGCTCGACATTTTGATAGCCAATGCCGGCACCGTGTTCCAGCGCGGTGTCGATTTTGAACACCGGTAAGCGACCGCAAGCTAAACCTATGCGCGTGAACGACATCACTGATAATGTCGCAGCGATTGGGAAAAGGCAGTAGAAACGCTTACAGTGAATTCTGTAGCACCGTTTGTGCTGATGCAAGCGTTGTTGCCTCTCATGCGCAATGGTAGCCAGAAGAAAGCGTTATTCGTCTCGTCTCGCCAAGCATCGTTCGAACTGACACAGTATGCTGTGAAGTCGGCACTCCCACCAGAATCCTGGCATCCAGACTATAACGTTTCCAAGGCGGCTCTGAATATGGCTGTTCTCAAGTTCGGTCAGGAGCTAAAGGAGGATGGATTCATTTGATCCCCATGTCACCCGGTTAGCAACGTGTGACTACATGACGAGGCTCGCTTCTGACCTTGTCCGACTGAAGGTTGGGTCCGTACACGAGGTGGAGGTGACAATGCCCCTATTATGCCACCCGAGTCTATCCACGGCATGCTGGAATACCTTGATCGAGTGACCATAGAGGACACCACGAAGTTTGTTGACTAT
Source organism: Calocera cornea HHB12733 (assembly GCA_001632435.1). NCBI lineage: Eukaryota > Fungi > Basidiomycota > Dacrymycetes > Dacrymycetales > Dacrymycetaceae > Calocera > Calocera cornea. Next base: position 71,610 of record KV424024.1, read on the forward strand.
CAAGGAAAGCTTATGCCATGGTAACGGTATACGCCTTCTCCTAGAATATGACAGCAGTTTCAAATACGAGTAAATGACGTTGGATACTGTTATGTATGTTTATATCATTGTCGAACGCCTGATAGACAGTTAAACAACTGCCGCATAAGTACTTTAGAGGGCGATCGGAGTCGTCGTCAACAGAAGAGTCACTGATGGCGGAAGTAAATCGACGCTGGCCTGGTCAGGGACCACAATAACCCTGCGTAGAACGGGTATACTCTGGCGGGTGCCATCCGCTTTCCGCGACTACCTCCCTTCAGACTTGCCGTGCCCGATGCCGCCGAAGGGGAAAAGGCGCGGAGGTCCTCCTCAACCACGCCCTCTTAGTCCGACTCTAGCTCGGAAGCGCAAGCGCGGATCAGAAGACGAGCCCTCACCTCCATCTCGATGGAGTTGGGTCAAGCTCGATGTGAAGGCCGCCGACCAGATCAACCCGAAGCATATGGCGTGGTCATGTGGATTTGCGGAGGAAAGTGGATATACGGCTTGCGTTAATAAGTGGTCGAAGGAAGCCAAGAGCAAGGAAGACAAGCGGAAGGGGAAGGAGGTCGACACTCTGCCGGTGGAGCAGGTACCGAAGACAGAGGAGACTCAGAAGTCAGACGTCATCGACTTGACTGCGCCAGCACCGTGCGACAAGAAGAAGTGCCGTGATAATCCGAACTGCCTCAACCACCTTGGCCAAGAGGCATGGGAAGACGAAGGTGCGTACCAACCTGCGCGGACGCCGGGTTACACTGATGCACCCGCATAGAGGAGGCGCGGCAGGCATTCCTCAAGGTCGCAAAGCTGGGATTTGATCCTAGAGAACTGAACAGAGATATGGATATTCCAGTGGGACTTCGGGTGCGTCAGGGATTTCACAGGCCTTTGTGCGTGATGACTGACCGACATACAGAACCTCGGTGCCACTTGTTATGCGAACGCCTTCATTCAGGTATGTATAGCGCCCTGCCTGTCATGTACAATACTTAATCCACCACAGGTTTGGTTTCAGGACTTGGCGTTTCGTACGGGCGTGTATGCCTGTAAGCCAACGGCCCCGGAAGGAAAGCTACTGGAGGTGCGCCGCTAGAGCACGAGACGAGCGCATATATCTGACCCTTGACAGGATGCACCTCTCTTTCAGCTTCAGGTCACATTTGCTGCCCTACAACAGTGTCGTCAGAACGTGTACAATCCCATCAAACTTGTCGAAAGTCTAGGGTTACGCACTTCCGAACAACAAGACGCTACTGAGTATGTACCACTATACTCGGGCCCAATCGGAAGACCGCTCACAAGCTCCCAGATTTGGAAAATTGTTCATGAACCTGTTAGGGGAGCAGTTCCAGCTTCAAGATGCGCCATCAGTTAAAACACTCCTTCGAGACCAGTTCGAAGGTCATCTGACGTACTGCACCACCTGCAAGGGATGCAACCACACTTCGGAGCGAGACAGTCCTTTCCTTGAGCTCGAGCTCAACCTTGGGCCAAAGTCTCACTTGGAGGAGCGGATCCTCGAGGTTCTGCAGAAGGAGGAGCTCACTGGCGACAACAAGTACATGTGCTCGCGTTGCGATTCGCTAAACGACGCGACTCGATGGGTGAAGCTACGCGACTGCCCTTCGGTACTTCACTTCTCCTTGATGCGATTCGTTTACGACGTCAGGACATACGAACGGAAGAAGTCAAAAAAGGTCATTCAGTTTCCGTTGACTCTGAACATGCGCCCCTTCATTAGCGGAGGCGCGGTCATGGACGACCAGATCTACGAGCTGCGCGGCGTCCTACTGCATCGTGGCGCTAGCGCCTACCATGGCCACTACGTGGCCCAAGCCTTTGACTTGACCAAACAACAGTGGTTCGAATTCAATGATGAGGACGTCACACCGATCGACAAAGTCATGGAAGGACAAGCAGGGAGTGGCGGTGCTGAAACCAGCAAATCGTCGCAGACTCTCGGAAAGAGGAAGACCCCGTCGACGAGCTACAAGAGGGAGACTGGTAGTAGTAAACGGTCAAAGTCTGCCGACGGTAACGAGAGGCAAGCTTATTGCCTATAGCTTGCGGTTTCTAACTGACGGTTGTTCAGTGATGAGTCCCCCATAAGAAAGGGGAAGAAAAAGACAACCAACATCATTGAACTATCGGATGATGAGATCGAAGAAGAGGCGGAGCAACCTGCAAGCTCACCAACGCGCAGCATGCTTCCGACATACTCACGTTCAAAGGACGCATACATGTTGATCTATGCACGCCGCGATGTGAACGCTGTGAAGCGCATTGCTGATGCTGGGACTTCCGAAGAATTCGCTGGCTCATCTGAAGGCGACCACAAACTTCCTCTCATTCCGCAACCTCCGCCAGACGCCGTCGAAGAAGTCAATCGCATTAACGACGAGCACGACCGCAGTTGTCAGGAATACATGAAACGGTGCGAAACTTGGCACATCTCCAGTAAGGTCCCTTAACTTATCCCTCCCAGAGAGCAAGTTGTCCTGGACCTATTCGCTCAGGTTCGGGCTATGAAGCAGGAGGTATATGAGAACTGGCATATTCAGAGTCATGACGATGTAAGCTCGTTTCACAGTATTTCTCACCTTTATTATACTCACGGACAGTAGGATTCCATAGTCGTAAAGGCGGATGACTTGAAGAAATGGCTTGGACAAGGCATCGACTTGCCAAAACAGGTCGCCAAACCGAAAGACGAGGACATCGAGATAATCGAATCCGCTGAAGGAGAAGGCCCTTCGAATGAGGCAGACATTGAAACCAATACTCCCGAAGACTCTGCAGAAACGCCGATGGCAGTTGACCCGTCAACATTCATGGTAGACGCGGAGACAACGATCAGTATTACACCACTGATATCCACGGAGACAGACACAGAGCACAACTTGTCCGATGCAGATTCCGCTAGGACATTGGTGTCTTCTCCACCGGCAATCGGACCTACCGCTCTGAACACGAATTGGCTGCAGGGAACGATCACTGCTGACTCCCTTTGCGACCACGGCCTTATTGTGCCTCCGGCAAATACACTCAAGCGCATCAGGAAATCCACGTATGAGCGACTGCTCTCACTTGGCGTTCACTTTGAGCCTGCGCTGGCACATACCGAAGTGTGTTCAACGTGCACCGAGAGGATCCTCTTCGGTGCGCCAATCACGCAGTCGTCCCTGTACTGTGTTTATTGACCTCATATGTAGAGCACATATACGCCGTGCGGCATCCTGAACAAGTGAAGCTTTTCAACGACCGCAATATCCACTATGCAGCAGAAGATGTCGCGTTCTGGATATCGAAGCCATGGCTGAGAGGTGCGTGTTTGGCTAATGCCGCGAACATGCCATCTGATGCAGTATTCAGACTGGTCGAATACGCGTCCTAAGATGCATGTAGAAGGACAACCCGATCCAGCACCAAATGCAAATCCGTGGAAGAGCGACGTTGTGTGCGAGCATGGAGATCTGACATTGTCAGAGAAGGACAGAAAGGTCATCTCCGTTGACGTACGAGCTTATTTCCTTGTGACGCATATTGCCATGTTGATCTTCTCCAGGCGTATCGGATGCTGCGCTCAATATACCCCGATTGGCAGCCGTTCTCCACCGCACATGACGTATGTCCCGTATGCGAAGCAGTCGCTACTGAAACGTCTGGCCTTCGCGAGGATCTCCGAAAAGCTGCGGAACAAGAGAAAGCTCGCCTCAAGTCCATGTTCACAACGAATCCATTGGCCAATCGCCCAGTTTCTCTAATTGAAGGTTTCGCCTATGCAGTTGTCCCTTCTTCTTTCATGCGAGCCTGGCGGTCGTGGCTCATTCATCCCACGTATGACCCGCGACCCGCAACCTTGGATACTTCGATGTTTTTTTGTCAGCACGATAAGCTCTACTTCGACCCCAACGAGGCGGTCGACATGGAAGACATCGACCTGGTGGTGATCAAGGAGAACGAATGGAAAATTCTGAGCGAACTTTACCCCACTAGCAACAACATGATCCGTCTGGAACCGACAACCCATATTGATGAAGACGAAACCGTCCGCAACCTCGTGGCTTGTAACCATGAGGTTTGCAAGGATTGCCGACGTGAAAGGTAGGTCATGCGTGCTGTGATAGAGTTTCGCTGATAGTTTTACGCTATAGGAAATCCGCTTTCGAGGAGGCTCCAGTCATCATCTACTTCATGGACATCACAGACCCCCTTCCCATTGGAGAAACAACTGCAACAGACCAAGAAAAGCCTCCTTCAGACGGGAACGACGATCTTGACATCGTTACCGTTACCAGCAAGGCGGGTACTTCGTCGTCTCCCGTGAAGTCGGAATCTACGTTGGACGCGTACGGGTACGGCAATGGGAGTAACTTCGAGGGTGGTGTGCGCAAATCGAAGCGCCTCCGACAGACAAGGCAGCGAGGTATCAAGAAGACCATCACTATCCGGAAGGGAGATTCGGTGAAGGAAATAAAAGTTCAGGTTAGCATCCGAACAACAATCTCTCTACAATGTCTTACACATGTTCAGTTGTTCGAGCTATTCTCCTTGCCGACAATTTATCAGCGTCTATTCCACGGTGGTCGTGAGATCACAGAACTCAACGAGAAAACTGTCGCCGAACTCGGCATACTGGCACAAGATACCATCTCCCTTCTTGAGGTCAAGCCTATCGACGAAGATGACGATAGAGAGGGTCGCGCGAAGAAGAAGCGACGCGAAGAGGGACGAGGCTTCGGTGGTACCCTTCTCAGTGGAGGCGCCACTGCTTCAACGACGACGATACCTCCAACAACCGATACCACTGACTCTGAGAAACCTGACTCGATGGATTCGTTCTATGCTCGAGATGTTGCCGACGCGCTCGCTCTTCCTTCGAGGCCGCCCGACTCTAAGGCTGAGACGGACCTCGCCGACTTCGACGAGGGCATTCAGTGTACGACTTGCACATTCATTAATCCGATAGGAGTGTCTTGTTGCACTATGTGCGAGAACCTCTTTCCTGCTGCATAATGTGTTTCTACCCCAATCGCTTCCAAACCTCACTGTACCATCACCCTTGCGGTTCGACCACTTTGTATCATAGCCAAGTTTCATTGTACTCGTAGCAGCATAATCGACCTGGCAGTACGTGCATTATACAGGGGAGCCACAACCCGTAAGACAGGAGGAAGGGCCAGAAAGTAGATGGTAAACGACTATGGACGACGGCGAGGCGAGCGCGAACGCTCTCTATCTCTGCGAGAGCTGTCTCGTTCCCTGCTATCCTTGGGGTCAGTTCCTAACTCGGTAGGCTCCTTCTCACGAACGTACTCATGACGAGAATAAGATGAATGCCTATCATCTCTGTCCCTCCTGTCCCGATCATCCCGATACCGGTCACCGCGATCCTTCTCGCCACGATAGTCACGGTCCCTGTCTCCTCCCCTCTCCCTCTCCCTGTCGCGGTCACGGCTCGAGTAATCTCCATTCCTCTCGCCGCGGAAGTCCTTGTCGCCCGATCTCGGGGCGCTCGGGGCGACGGGCGGAGGACCATTGGGTGGTGCGGAGCCGTTCAGGCCAGGCATGGGAGGACCGCCGTTCATGGCTGGGGGTGCGGGGCCATTCGCACGGGCGCGACGCTCCTGGTTGACCTTCTCCAGCATCTGACGCAGTTCGTGGTAGCCGAGATGCATCTTCCCGCCGAAATGGTCGGCCAGACGACGATCGGAGTCGAGCACGGACAGATAGGCGCCGCACACTTCGCAGACGCGTAATTTTTGGTGGCCGGAGGCGCCGGACGTCTCCGTCAGTTGCTGTAGTTCACGCTGGATGATATGTCAGCACAATGTCCGAAGTGGTAGATGCACTATACACACCTCCTTCTCGGTCTTCTCCGCCTTCAATGCCTCGACAGCCGCCAACTCCTGCATGGACTTCTCGACCTCTCCCGCCTCTCCAAGCTGCTCGATCTTCTCGGTACCACCCTGGATGGCGAGTTCAATCTCGCCGATTTCCCTCATCAAGTTGGTGGTCTTCGCATTCTCCTCGGGAGTCTTCTCGAGCCTCCTGTGCGCAGCACGGATACGCCTGTCGCACTCGTCCACGAACTGGAAGATGTTGCTCTCGTACTCGCGCTGGAAGCGCTCGAAGATGGGGTTCGACGGGTCCTTCTCCTTCGCCGCAACAAACTCGGTCTTGAGCTTTTCGAGATGGGACTTGGGACAGGGCCCGAGGTCCATTTTGGTGTTGGTGAAGAGGGTGTGGGGGCAGGTGCCGCACAGGAAGTTGCGGCATACTTTCTCGTCCTCCCAGTTGATGTTCTGCGGCACGGAGCCCATCGCTTCAGGGCCCATCATCTGCTCCAGCAGCTTGCGCTGCATCTCGGCGAGGCGACCCATGTTGTCAAGCTGGACTCTTCAGGAGGTAGGTGATGGTAGGTGTATGCGAATGGTTGACTAAAGGCGGCGTGGTGGTGGTGGACTTGACGCGCGGGGGGGAAGTGGGTGGTCAGTCGAGTTCCAGGCGCTTCTTCACCGCCACCAGGTTGCCTCCGGCCTTGTCCCCCTCCAAGAGAAGAGAAAAGCGCGCAGTGATGGCTTTGAGGAGCGACTCGGACGACGGACGCAAGTGACCGTTCTAGCATCCGGCCATAATGATCACCCGTTGCTTCCCGTCCACGCTTTGTGAACCTCTCCAATAAGGCCATATCTACTGCAAACCACTTGATGAAGGAGATGGCTTTGTTGACAACTCTTTGTGGCTTTCTTTCTCTGCCGTCGGTATGCGCACCGCACTGCAAGGGTCACCGGCCGACATGGCCTTGCATACGTGGTGTGTGACGAATGGTGCTCTGTGGCGGGCACGCGGCGATATTGCGGTCGACGCGTATATACTCTGCACACCCAATGGGCCACAATGCTATTTAACGGCGACATCAGGCTTCTCGACTGATAACATCGGTTCATCCCCTTCCCGTCGGAATCCTTGATCTCGAAGAAACCTCGTATTACCCAGACACCTGTTTCTTACCATGTTCTGCAACGGCTTTGAAGTATGGTTAGAGGTAGAAGGCAAGCGCATGCTCGAGCACAAGCCTAGTGTCCCGGAACAAAGCAAGCCTGGCCAATTCAAGACAACATGTTACGTGCTGTCGGAGCCTGGCAAGGTACGTGATCCATCGAACAATATATCCATGTAACATCTGATCAAGTATTCAGACCTTCCGCATCTGGGGCAAACATCATCTCGAGCAGTCGGCAAGCAAGGGTCCAAAGCGGCAGGTCCTCACCGTCATGATCAACCTGAATGAAGTCTGCAAGATCTACTCCGAAGATAGCGAACGTCAGACAGCATGGCGCTGGGCTACAGGTGCCGAGATCATGAGCTCCAAAGCTCCTGGGGGCACGCCGGGGTTCGTATTTGAGAACGCTCCTCCTTCTCGTTCGTCATATCTCTTATTTATCCTCGCACTGGCATTGATAAGCTTCTCAGCTTCTCGCAACCCTTCTTCCGGCAAGATTACCGAACGCAGCATCGCAGTCACCATCCGTCCGGAAGTTGGCCGCCGAGTCTACGAGGACGAGGCAACAACCCAAGCCGATGACTGCGAGACTGGCAAGGACGAGTACGGGCGCGCGTACCGAGAAGTGTGGAAGCAAGATGGCGACGAGCGCTGCTTCACTTTTCACCCGGCCTCATTCTGTAAGTGCATATATGCGTCAAACGTGAACATCACTGATGTGACTGCAGTTGATCTTCAGCTTGGCGGAGTTCTGCCTTCTACACATGTGGTGTATCTGGAAAACTACGCGCTCAAGGTGAATAGCTACAGCCTGCGATCGTCTGCGGATCACTCATCCGATTGAACAGGAGCAGAACGCGGTGTGTCAGAAGCAGGGAGAACGACTGGTAGAGCACAATCAAGCGCTTGAAGACTCGTTGAAGCGCACGAACAAGCTCATGGAGACGCTGCTAGAGGACAAGGAGACGTTGCTCAAAGAGAGGACGGCACTGGTAGCAGAGCGAGATGCGCTTGTGGCAGAAGCACGCCGGATCTTGGCGGAGATAGCAAAGCTCAGAACGAGTGAGGGTGACTCCGCTCAACAGTCAGAGGATGCGGCGGCAGCGGATCCTAGGAAACGTAGGCGGTCCTGATCTGATATGGAAGACGCAGTGCAGACTGCAGGGGACAATACCTCATGTTGACCAGTGACGAGGAATTCTTTTGATCTGTATGCATAACTAGGGCAGTGCAGGCCTTTATATATGTTGGACCGTAGCCACTGTTACGGATCACATTACGCCTGTCTACAAGGCACACTATTTGGCCACGAGTGTATGCCTCCTGGATGACTGCGGTATGAAGAGAAGTGCTAGCTGCTTCAGCGTAAGACTGGCTGGTCATCTGACAAGCATAATACGCCTCGCGAAATGGGGTGCACCGCTTAACGAATGGTGCAAACCCATATAGAAAGCGCTCGTCGCGTCGCGTCGCGTCATGTCTTTTCTCTTCCACCACCTGTGTTCGTCCCCAGACGTCCCCGCTCGTTCCCAGTTCACCTCTCTAAGACCGCAATGCCTACTCTCAGTATTTACGAAGTCTCGCTTCACGTGGACGGCAAGCCGATGAAGGAGTACACTGTCAACAGGAGTGATGATGAGATTGAGGTGGTGGAGGCCGACGATGTTACTCGCTGCTATGTTATCTCCGAAACTGACAAGGTGCGTTAATCTGGAGCTGACCAGGGCATTGATTAATCATCTCCGCTATCATCCCCTTTAGAGGTTTGTCCTGCGTGTCAGCCAAGCACAAGCGCCTCCTGTTTACACCGACATGGTTGTCTCACTGTCTTTTGATGAATGTACCTTCACCTTTGGGGTGCAGAACCGTCTCTGCACGAAAGGCGCCTAGTTTCTGGACATTCTCTGAACCCTCGGATGCTTGGGGTGTGCACGACACGGCGACTACACGGTCTAAGTTTCCTTCAGTAACGTTGCTATGCAAGGTATGCACGTCCGTCGCTTCTGAGGCGTGTTAATGATCACATTCTTAGCTGCCATCGGCCAAGAAAGCAAACGACTTCAAGGGGCAATAGTGGTCACGGTATAGCCTGGAAAATATCGCAGCTATCGGTACACGGGCTCTTCCATCATATGCAGAAAGCCGCTTGCTATCGGACCAGAGAATGATCCGCAGCAGTCACACACAAGTGCAGGACTTCTTGAAGTCAATAAGAAGGAGCATGCGATGAGAGATCACTGCGTTGTGTACGTCACTACCTCTTAAGCCGGATAAACTTGTGGAGAGGAGCTCACCCCGTCCATCCAGACTCAAACAGACCGCTGTATCATCTACCACGTTCAACTAGGACCTCTCAGTATCAGAGCCGGAAACGTCCTCGGGGGACAAAGATGAAGTCGCTGATGGCAAATTGACCTATTTCCATCCGATGGGCCACGTGTACACCTACATCTTCCACTACAACTCCTTCCGTAAGCGCTTTGAAGAGCTTTTGAAGGGAATAGAACTGGCAGATTTAACAGTTCCTCTCAGGTTAATTGCAAGCCAGCGGTATTATTCCAACCAGCGAAGATATCGACCCTGAGAACAGCCATTTGCAAGTGAGTTTCTGATGGCAGGAGCTCCACTGCATACCACTCATGGACTTTTAGGAGGAACTCGCAAGGCTCAAGTCGGCCCTCCACATCAGCAAATTCGGTTTCGCTCGTGGAGACCTGGTTTCAGCTCCGTTCGATTTGGGGATGCGCGGCGAGGCGCGCTCCTTGGTCCCTGAGACTAGTGTAGCGTCCAGGCGCGTCGGTTCCGTCCTGCATGTCTCACTGGGTGGGCAGTTTGCTCCTGTGCGCTCCCCGTCTGTCCAGCAAAGTGACCTGATCTCCTCATGTCTCATTGCGCGGGGGGTTCGATTTGGGGTTGTGTGAGCTGAAGTGTGGCCCGTTCTGCTGCCCTTCTCCCCGGCATCCTAGCTAGCATATAGTAAGCGCTTAGAATAGGGTTATCGTAGCGAACCAGATCTGTTCTGTACTCAATAGGACGTTCAATTGTTGGCGCATCGGTGTTCGATTTGGGGCTGGGTTCCCAGGTAAGCCGTGAACATTACAACGAACATGATGCTACTACTATGTGGAACAAAAACTACACGGCGATTTCTTCATGATGCATATTGACGTACATTGAACTGACCATCATGTACAGTTTCTTCCTTAGTACCCCTCCTCGCTGCCTTCTTCTTCACTGATCCCGCGGCTTTCCTGCGTACTCTTGGTGCTGGAATCGGATGAATCATCGGATGAATCGTTGAAGTGCAGGCTACCACACGCAGTCAGAAAACCAGAAGTTGAGCTGCTCCACAAGTCGATTTCCTTTCCCAGCAGCGTGTGATTCCACTTCAAGATATCGACCTCGCGTTGGATAAGGAATGCATCGTGCTTGATCTTGATCCAGCGGCGAATCTTCGACTTGGCTCTTGCAGACCTGTTTGCCGTCTCCGCCAGAACGTTCACCTGCATCCCGTTCAGCCCTGCAAGGTTGGGCTGCGGGCGATCAACAACCCCGCGGACAGTCTCGATGTTTGCAGCAAGATCTTGCAGAAGCGTATTCGTGATAGTGGTCGTCAGTGCATTCGTCTTTGGGATGCCCGAGCGGTAGTCCTTCATAATGCGCTTGTCGCGTCTCACGCGCACGAAGTCCAAGTCCTCCTTGATCTGCTGACGCATATGCTGTTTCTCGATGAGTAGATCGTCAAGTTCGTTTTGAGCATCCTCGATTAGATTATGCAGGTTCTCTTCCCGAACAGTTCGAATGTCAACAAGCCATCCCCTCTCCTTTTCAAGACGTCCTTTGTCGTTGGCAGCGCGCAGCTTAGCATCGTACTTGGAGAGGAACCATTTAAGCAACGCCCATTGAAGTCCCACCACACTATAGCGTTCATCATCGATCCCAAAGAAGGATAGCTGTCCATACGGGTAGCGCGTCCACGTAGCTGCGGAAGGAACGACGGAGGGTTCGACAGGTTGCAGCTCAAGTGAATATGCCGTGAACGTCAAGGGTGCGGTCTCTCCCGCGAGATTGGCCAGGATGTACGGATACCGTTCGGACATCGTCAGATAAAGCCGGAGTCTTGTAGTAGCTGTATGAGAAGGCAAGGCTTGAGAGGCGGAAGGTACGATGATGATGGCGACGAGGTCACTGCACGGAGTTGTAGACCGAGATGATGATGGACTGCGATATGCCCTGCTAGTGGCACCGGCGATCGTAAGAGAGGGATCTTGAAAGTAGGTCGACTAATCGTAGGCGAAGAGCAGAGACAGTGAGGGAGGTAGTGACAGGAATCCTCAGTTATTGGACTCGACGTGGCAAGCAACGCCGGGCAAGAGGCAGCAGTGACGTGTCCACGATGGTCGTCCTTGTAAGTCCTCACGTGATTGGGCGACGCGCGCTTAGGCCTTGCCCACGGAGGCATTTGCATCGAGCCCGTTCCAAGGTCGGTTCGATTTGAGGTCCGTCGTCGTCCCTGTTCGCTCCCTCCTCCCTCGGAGAGCTCCTCCGTTACTTTTCCCTCCCAAGCTGTTCTACAATGTCTGCTCCACCCAAAAAGAAGCCTAAACTCGCAATGGAGAAGACGCCAGTCAGATGGGGCGCCCCGTACAAGCACTTCGAGCGCACATCGGCCCCTTCCTCTCGAGTCGAACCACCCCGCTCGTCATCCCAAACGGCAATACCTCCCGTTTCCCCTTCGCAGACAGGTCCTGGTCCTTCTCGACCCATGTCAGGAGGACAACAGATCGGCCTGCAATCCGTCGTGCACAGTCCAGCTCCATCCGCTCCCAGTACCGCCCCTCGATCGTCTGGGCCGCCATCTTCTCTCTCACTACCCGATATCGGCCAATTCCGTCCCAACCACTATCCGACGTACGAACGAATCTATCGAACCGCGGCCGATCCAATCTCGCTCGATTTGGGGACCTACCCCTCTAGCAGAGACTCGTCCCCGGTGCCGTCGACCTACTCCTTTTCTGCGCCCAACGCTCTCCAAGAAGACACTCCCCCGAAACCGGCAATGCACGGCTCACCCGGCGATAGGCGGCGTATGCTACGATGGCAGGAACGCAAGATGGCTCTTGAAGAACGCCGGAAAGCCGAACGGCTGGCTATCCAACGTTCCGCACGCGCGACTTCCCCTCCCACCGTCAAACCGGGCCGACGACCTGCTGCAGCGACAGAGTCTTCGTCGTCTCTCCCCTCCAATCCTTCTCAAGGCTCTGTGGCCCACAAGGGAGATCTTCAAGCGGCGCATATGCTTACTCAGACGGACTCGGACTCAGGCCTCGACGAGCTCCATCCTTCGCAGAGCGATTCGGCCGCTGACCACTCACCCCAAATCGAACGAACACCTCCTGCTCGCCGCTCGAGCCACAGTTCGGACGAATGGCTTCCTCCTGATGAAGAAGACATGGAGAGTGGTGAAGCAGGGTCATCTGAGTCAGAGGTTGACGGTGCTGGCTCGATGCAGTACAGCGAGGAATTGGGCGATTTGTTGGACGATCCTATCGAGGAAGAGGAGTCCGTGGCCCCGAGCGACCCAGAACCAGAGGAGGACCCGATTGCGGAAGAGGAGCCACAGAATTCCCCCGATATTCTCAACGAGGATGATCATGAGCTTGACCACAGGGCCCTAGACGATGAGGAGGACCACGAAGTATGCTCCTCTGCTTACCAATACAAATCTTACTGACAGCATTGGACAGCAACATCTTCTTCTCGTAGCAGAAGATCTTCGCGGGGCAGATGCAAACGGCAGCCAACTATCAAATGCATCCCACTATAGCGAAGATCTCATCCGCGAGGTCGACGCTCGTGAGCAAGCCGAAAACAGTTTGCTCGATTTGGGGCGGGAGGACCTTGCAGCAGACGCGAGTCCAGAGCACTTCAAGCAGTATGAGAAAAAGCTTCTGAATCTACAGGTGCGCTTGATCCTGATCTGCTGGTTTGCTGTCGACTAATCACCTGTCTAGAAATGCTTCTCGTCGTATTTCCGCGATGGACTATCGTGCGATAATCAACGGATTGATATCGTTCTGAGAGTCTGTACCGAGCATTGTCAAGAATGGATCCGCCAACATCGCGGGCGCGGCGGGGGCGGCGGCGCCGGCGGAGGATCTAAGAAGCGACCTCGTCCAAATCTCGACGAGGACGAGATACAAGAATTTCGCCATCTCATCGATAGCGCTCATCTCACTTACACCCAGCGCATCCTGCGATGCCAGAATGCACAGGAGCTGATTGACGACCTGGAGCGGAACCCGCCTATTCCTGTCCTGGAGCACGAAAACTTAGCAGAAGCTGTTTTAGCCTCACGCAAGCGGTGTGAATGGCTAGTGAGTGTTCCTGCCATCCCCGAATCGAACCAAACTGAATTTGGTCCATACAGTCGGCATATTTCAAGCTCATCAAGGAGAAACTTGCATTCGCCTGGCTGCAAATGCGTGGCCCGCTCGCCTCCAACCTAATCAATATCTGGACGTGGAAACTGGAGTTCGATGTAGCAGCCACCATCGAATACATCGAGGATGTCAACACAGCATTCGGCGAGGACTGGTGTCTGCTTGAAATACTTCGCAAGGTGGAGAGGGGCGAGGAAGGCAGTCCTGCCGAGCGCTTCAGCACCGACCTCTACTCTACAAAATACATTCAAATGATCGATCGCTCTACTCGCCCCCGCCCATTATATCCTGGCGCCACACTGCCTCGTGTTTCGGCATGGATGACTCTCACACGCTACTCGAACGTACGTGTATTGATCCGGTCCTCTTTCAGCGACTGACCACTCTCTTAGATGGATACTACTAAACATCGCGACCTCTTCGACAGTCCCCCAACGCAGTTTTTCGCAAATTATGCACTTGACAATATGCGATACGGCCTGAAATGGCACGTGAAAGAAGATCTCGAGGATTGGCCTATGCTGCTCAGTTCACTCAACGAGGCCGTGTTGACCCAGCTGAAGAGGGAGCTTGCCATGAAGACTGTGCCGGCGAATCCATTCACGGACGAGGACCTTGCCGACCCAAATGGCGGTGGCAGGAAAGTATCTGCTGAAGAGGTCTACGACGACATTTTGCAATACACAAAGCATCGCCTGAACATCCACGACAAGAAGATTGCTGCTATCCATTGGGAGCACAAGCAGCGTCGGTCTCGCCGCAGGCTCGTAGGCAATATCATGCCAAATATGTTATTGGCTCCTCCTCCTGCACTCGACATCGACTACTTACCTGATCTGGAAGCATGCCGAGAGGCGAAGACTGTACGTGTCAGAAGTATGTTGAACGATCCGTTCTGGGTAAGTCGTTGAGCGTATAGTGGAGCTTACTGCTGACCTTGATGTGCAGGTGTACACCGGCGCTGAGATGTGTTACCGCTGCCGTAACCGCAAGAAGATCCCGCGTCAAGGTGTCCACCGCGCCTGCTATGGCTTTGAGGGGGCTGGTTGTGTGGAGTGCGCGGACAATAGCCAGCCCTGTCTCAGGCGAAAGCCTGATGTGAAGATCAAGAATAGTAGGTCCTCCACTGCCCACTGATACTGTGCATTAAACTGATACATTGGTTACAGTATCTAGCAAAGATTGGCAGCCTAAGCGGCCTCACTCTACTCGGGACGACGGCGTCAACATCACCAAAATCATCAATGACTCCTGGTATAACGGCCATGCCAGTGAGGATACAGCGCCGCCCGAGACTTGGGACGAAATCGACGATTCCCTATGGCTGGATATGAGAGCGATAGAGAGAGCGGAAAGGAAGAAGCTGATGGAAAAGGAGAAGGCAGAAAAGAAGGCGGAAAAGGCAGCAGAGAGAGTCAGGGAAGCTGCTCGTCGTGCGCAGGTGGCTGAAGAGCAAGCGAGATGGGTACAAGAGCGAGCGCAGGGAGGCAATGCAGGCCGCAAGCAAAAACGGTCGACCAATGACGAGGACGAGTAGGGCCGCTTACGCATAGTACTGTATACGTACATGTGTTCCGAGTTCAATGGAATCTGCGTTGCTCCCGGCTTTCAACGATGCGGACGGTTCGATTTGCGGTCAGCCACACGTCGGGCAAGAGCCCTGCTGTGAAACCCCAAATCGAACCACATATCAGTGAGAAGGAAATAACATGGCTAGTATTCATCCTACTAGGTTATCCAATAATGTACTTGTCCTAGCAGTGCCAGTCGAATCCAGGTTTGATGAACCTCACAGTCCCCAGCTGCACCTCCATTTCTCCTCGATCTCCATCGCTTCTGTGACATCAGGAAATACACCTTGAATGACTTTGATCCAGTTCAGGTACCGGTTGTACACGCAGAGCGCCTACAATCTAGGTCAGTATTGCACATATAACGTATGCTCAGGTCTCACATAAGCAGGGTCCCAATGCTCGGGCATATACCCGGCACACTCCCAGTCGATCACGCCGGTCAGATTACCGTCATCGTCGGCGAGGATGTTCCTGGGATTGAGATCACCATGCACGAATCTTGTCTTGGCGTTGTCAAGCCGGTCTGGCAAGGCTCTCTCCGTGATATTGATTCGACTCTGCGCGCACTCCATCATCCACGCGTTGAATGCCGCCAGCGAGTCGAAGGGCCCAAACGCTTCCAGAGACATCAGATAGGAGACACAAGGCCGGCCGTCTAGGCCGCAAATAGAACCATTCGGTGGCTGCAACTGCTTCAGTCTGTCGAAGACCGACGCGAGCTGCTTCGTAAGGCGAGTCACTTGAGCCTCAGAGAATTTGGCGAGCCGGGATCCAAGCGGCGTTCCAGGCAGCCGTGTCATGAGCAGGATGACATTGTCCTCCTCTAGCCCAGTCGGTCCGCAGTTGAAGTAACGACGTGTATGCTCTGGCAGTAGGATGCAATCCAGCAGGTGTGGCACCGGCAGACTGGGGTCGAGGGAGTTGAGCATAACCAATGCTTCGTATTCGCGACGCGTCGTGCTCTTCGCAACAACCCCACCGGGGAGATATGACACCCGCGGTACTTCAGGGACTGTGTGGCTTCGTAGGAACGACTTTGGTTGCCGCAGGACAGCGCGAATGAGAAGGATGTATGTGTAGATCCAGCTGCGTGCAATGGCCGGAAGAGCCATCCATAGGTGCCACGCAAACGACACTCCCAAGGGAGATATCGGACGCGTACCGAATGATGCACTCATGTAAACTGCTGATACTCTATGCTCTGCATCAGCAAGTGCCTTCGTTAAAGATAGTATAAGCTACGTACTTGAGGTTTGGCTGAAGTTGGAGCGGGATGGTCCTCGTCAGAGATAGACGTGCAGAACTTTATGCGTCCGCGCGACCCATACAATCTATATAGACTGTCGCAGTTCGATTCGGGGCACCCCAACGAGCGCGTGATCCGCCATCGCCTTATCATCTAGTCTCCTCGGGTCTCGGAGAGCGTCCCGGAATCGAACAGCCGTTCAAACACGCGCCGCGAGAAGACAGTCCATACGGGCGTAAGAAAAACACTTCTTTTCTGCCGGCAACCGACAGGCGGACAACTGCAGCCTCAGTACCCTGACTCTGATTGCTTTGCTGGCAATTTCGGCCTCACATAGCCTCGCGTGCTTCTCGATCTGCGCGCCATACTTAACAAAGGCAACAGTCAGACAACAGTCATCCGAGATCGCGTCACTGCACCGCATTGCACTCACCTCACCTCCGCCTGTCTCCTCATTGACCATTCTAAACCATGCCCGTCGACGGCTCGAACCTCGTCCATGGCTTGTACTTGGCGTTGTGCTGGCGGGAGGAGGGTTTCCACTGGATCATCTACACCTTCGGACCGGGACACGCTCGATGGGCCTTCCACGCGATCAACGTCTCCAACGGCTGGATGTACCATATGCAGAACTGGAACCCGGTCGCATCTCATTTGGCTCTCGCTGCCGTTCAAATCGGGCAATTCGTCGATCCTGGTTCGTCTTATTCGTTTTGATCCTTTCATCGCTTGTTGAACTTTACCGTACAGCTACGCTCAACCTACTCCTCGGGGCGATCCCCCTTCAGACCCACCCTGACGATCAGCCGCACAACTTCACTTGTCGCATGTGGGTTCGACGAGCGGTCCGCGTGCTTCAGGAAGCTGGCCACATTCAGTGCACCAATCTTAATGCCCTGGAAGCCGAAGCAGCGCACTACGCACAGATGCATCGAGAGGGTGTGGCGTTTCTGGGGGAGCTGGGACAGGTGTATCGTTCGCAGTTCTGTTCCTAGATACAAGTTCACGTGGAAGGGAAGGATGAATGGGTCGGATGAGTTGAAGAGAGTACCGGACCAATGATATATGTAGAGAAGAAATGAAGGTCTATGTGTGGGTTTACCCAGTACTTCTCTTGTGCGGGACGAGCTGAGACTGCAAGCATTTGCGTGCTTTCGATGCGTTCTGGTCTTCTGACGAGATGGCAGGTCCGTGCAATGCTCTGCACATGCACAATCTCCCCCTTCGGCATTCCATCGGCACCAATCATCGGGGCAACTTCGTACATTCGTGCAGCACGAGAGGATGCAACTGGATCGGTAAACCAGTCAATAAATGCCAGCTGAAGGTGCGGTAATCCCGGACGGGAATGAACTTCGAACACGGTGCGCAGGCGGGCGACGGAATGCCCTGAATCGCTCGGTTACTTCGAGATAACTTGGAAACAATCTCTCGACTTACCACGTAGCGGAAATTGCCGTTTAGGATCCTTGGTGGGTATGATGACCGTGTCGTATCTCTGGGGATTACAGGTTCCCCGCCGAGTGGTTTCGATTTGGGGAGGGCGGCAGTGAGCAGCCAACCGCAATACTTCCTGCTGTCCAGACAATGGCGGAAGAACCAGACGGACCATGTCGTGACATGAAACTCGATCGCTCAGACCGGGGATCCATTTGCATGTAGGATAGCCGGTTCTGAGAAACGCACAGAGAGCAGTGAGAAAGTCAACTATGTTGAACTTCAGCTGCACTTCTTCGATGGACATCGCCGGATATTTGGGTGCAGCGGGCAGGCGATGCACTGTGTTGCCAGTGCTTAATGGACGCCGCAGTAAAGCTCTGTCATCCTGCCTCAACAGACTTGGTAGGGAACAGACCCACACGTCCTCTCCGGCGTCAGCGACCTCAAATCGAACATCCAGCTCCTTCGATGTAGTCGCAGATACAGCTGGCGCCTGACCATTCAAGTCCCTTTGGCGCTGTAGCCAGTGTAGATAGCGTCCGAATCGTTCAAGAGATGTATCGCGACGCAGAGACTTAGCCATGTGCCGGAATGGATCTCGCTTGTTACCAGCTCGATAACGTTTCTTCGCTTCTGTCTTGTGCAACATCTCAGGCAGCTCTGTGCTGTAGCCATCCAGAGTACCGCGCGATACTATTGCGTCGATGTTGTGATTGGCCTTGTGCATCTTGGGAAAGTTGAATCCGTGACCGCTGAGAGCATCGGTAAACACGTCCTTGTTCGAGTGAAAGTCTTGCCACGCTGCAGCCATTAGAGATAAGGTGTAGTCGGAGTGCATTGGGTATTGTGACAGGTAGATAAAGTCCAGCAAGCCTCGAACCGCCTTGTGAACTGGTAGCGGCACGAAGCCAGCAAGGATGGCACAGAAGCTCTTCTCCATGTTCTTATACTCGGTGCCAGTCCACTGCTCAATCTTGGAGATACCACGGGGAAAGAGAAGAAGACCATCATGAGGCTCCAACGCCTTGTATCGCTCATCGATGATGTCAATCCCGAAAAGATTCGAAACCCACTTGAATAGGTGATCCTTGAAGAGGCCCTTGTGCAGTTCATGTAGCAGATCGGGGGTCATTGCATCAAATATGTTGGACAGTGGTAAATCGGCCCAGAATGGCCTCGCGATGGGGATAAGGCCTAGGTCTTTCATTTGCCGTCGAAAGGTGCGCTCGTCCCTGTTCAGCCTGCTGATTCGTATGATCGATTCCGGGTCGCGGGCAGAGCCAGTGAGTAGCTCGCCTCGAGCGTCTGGCTCGACATTGCATCTTGGGCAGCGATTTTGTCGGCATCCCACGATCATGCATTGTTCTGGATGGTCCGCAATATAAGAGACGAGAATGGGGTGGATCCGGCGTATACTTCCATCGGCACAAGGCATTAAGACACCCTCCAGACTGGCTTGGTGCATTGGCTCCAGGAGTGCAGTGATGCAGTGATGAAAGACGTCATGTTGCCGTATAGCGCGTTCTGCATCGCTGAGGGAGAGCCCCAACTTGGTCGATGGGAGATAGGCCAGTAGAACCATAGCGCGCTCATTCGGTTTTCGGCGAATTTCTTTGTGGATGTTGGCGAGCGAGATGTATACGGGCCATGCGCTTTTGTCACCTCGAAACATGGACAGTTGGGTCTTATTGGATGCGAGGATGACCGCGGCTACTGTCGACCCCGTCGGCAGGCGTTGCTAGAGTACTGTTATTACTTGGTATGGATCTGCAGAAGAATTGACTTACCTGAATAGCCCACATATGATCCCCGGTTGCGTACTCAGAGTAGAGCCGCCGTGTTTGCGCTCCATCAGTGTACTCTCGACGTGGCGCATAGTCGATCGAGCTCTCCAGCAGCGGGTCGCTCAGAAGTTCCCGAATGCAATCCAGCGGATCCCTGCCCCATACCTCCAGCATCTCAGTATCATGCTCTGAGTTTCCTTGTACTTCCAGCTGAGTGACATGAAATCGTGGCCCATATGGAAGTTCTTCGTCCAGAATGCGGTCAAGTTGCTGAGCATTGCGGAATGCAGGATTAGGGCGATCCCGTAGCTGTGGCACATACCATTGCATTAGAAGCCGACAATACACCCGGAACAGAGAAACACACCAATGGGCTGCGAAGGAAACTGTTGATCCAATGCTTGGAAAGTCCACCGCGAAGGAAGTTCCAAGCAAGATCCCATTCCGCCTCTGTCTGGAACGGACCGTAAACCGATCCATAAGATGACAGCATATGGGCCCGTAGATCATTGAAGGGTAGATCAGACTGCCCATATGGTGTTCCTGCGTCGCCCGGGAAGTGCTCGGTGAATACAGCAGCTGAGTTGCTCGGAGGCCGAGCTGTCGGACCATGGCCATTACTGGTATCTTCGCGTGCAGTAACGGGATCCTCGCCATGTGGGAAGTACGAAGACATGTCATCAAAGCATTGAGCTCCAGATAGCTCGTCTGGTTCCGTCTCCATCAGATGTTCTTGATGGGTAGGAGAGCGATCGTTCGATTCGAGGTCTTGCCCAGCGGCATTGTGCGCGTCATGTAAGCAGGCCAAATAGCAAGAGCGGGTTTGAACCAGGTGTGAGTGCAGCCCACGTTGGCTTCTCAGCACTCGATTGCAATAGTTGCAAGCCCAGTCCATGAATAGTGTGACAATGCTTGCCGAGAATATGTGAGGGGAAACGAGGGGGACGTAGGTGACCCCAAATCGAATGAGATGGCAAATGAGCCCAACGATCTCGATAAGATCCGACATTAGGCAGTCAGGGTCCCTTATCTCAGATGACGGGCACTGATAGCTTCCGATTTCGGCAGTGGTCAAGCAGAGCCTAAACGGGCTTCCCTGCGCCCGAAAACATGCAAAACCCCATCAAAGCGGCGAGCAAAGCGGCAAGAAAAATGCCCATCTCTGGAAAGGAGCAAGTCACTCCCCCCGCTGGTCTCAACCCGCTGCTTGTGTATCTCTCCGCCCAATTTTCTGTGGCCGTTTCCCCCCCTCAAGCGTGTTTACCAACGCCCATTCTACGTGTTGTTAACCCTTCGACCCCTCTGCCTCTGAAGCTGATAGCTATGCCATCGCGCATCCAACAACGCTCCGGCATGTCCCTTGACAAGTCAGGGAGCAACGTCTCCAGTGGTCGCGTGAGGAAGCTCACCGAAAGAGGACAGCTGGCATGTGAGTGATTGATCTCACGCCGTATCTTCACTTTGCCTCCTTGAATTGCTCGTGCTTACTAGTGACATATCGCCCGACAGTGTCAGCTCCAGTACGGGGCCAAGTGGCTTCGAGAGTTGTCTCAAGCAAGACGAGATCTGCAACGAAAAGGTCCGCCGCGAGTGAACCTCGCCCTGAAGAATCATCTGGCAAGCAAGCGGCTCCTGCACTCGATTTAGCAGCCCTCAGCAAGCGCTCATCCAGACCCGCGGTGCATAGGAACGTGCCTCTTGAAGAAGATGAGATTGAAGATGTTGAGAGCGAAGAGGAGCAAGACGAGGCAGATGGTTGGGGCAGCCGCGTGACTTATGATGGTTTTCCTGGTGCGGAAGCCAATCAGAACCTGACCTGAATCAAGGCACTGAATTTCCTGCAGATAATCTCGACGATGGAAACGGGAACAAGGATCAAGAAGAGGACGAGGAACCGCCTGCTGCCCAAGGCCAATCTGCAGCCAGCACGGTGTCACAGCTCCCCGCCCGAGTAAGTACTCTTTATGGCAGTGCGTTTCAGACTGCATTTCACCTTGGACAGGTAACGTCGTCCAGGACTATGTATGAAGATGAGCTACAGCCACTTTCACTCGTGAAGCGCAAGTGGGAGCAGCGTCATGGACGTACGGCACGAGGTGGATGCACTGAAAAGCATCATCTTGTCTAGCCAAGCTGATGTCATTGGTAGAGTCGATGCGACCGCCGGGACCCACTTCAACGGTTAACGCAATTGCCATGGGAGACAGTGCTACAGCTTCAGCTACAGCGGAGATAGATGCACGGACCGTGCTGAGCATGGCTCCGTCAAGCATTACGGGTATGAGGTGAGCATCCGGAGACCTGAAATCGAAGGATGTTGACATGACTTCCAGAAGAGCAGCACCCGAGGACACGAGAACCGGACCGCCAAGCAAGCGTGCAAAGTACAAGAAGCCAAGTGCCAGCGAGTACGATGAAGTGACGAGGCGCATACTTTCACTTGCCAACGAGATCTTTCGGGTTAACCTCCTTACTCGTGGGCCGTACGAGCTCATGCCCCGTGAAGCCATGGCACTTGCAGTGGATGCATGGACAGTGGCCTGTGAAGAGCTTGAACGGCCACTGGAAGAGAGCGAGAGCATCATGAAGCTAGTACGTGCATGCCATGTTCTGGGCTCGCCGATTGACAGGATCTTCAGATCATGTCAAAGACGGCTCATCTGACCAACGAGTTCAAGAATGCAGCCCGTAGTGCAATTGAGCGTCTTCATCTCTCTCCCGATGAAGCGGAGAAGAAGTCCTTGCCCATCTCCTTTGAAGTAGATCGAGACTGCGAGGCCATGAATCGAACTCTAGCGGAGTTCTTGATGGAACGTGTGGCTTTCACATTTGAGGCTCGTCTGTAATGCTTGCCTGATAGTAGGATATTGACGTGCAGCAGGATCCTTTCAAACGGTCTGGTGCTTACGGGTCGCACTTGATCGCCGCGGTCATTCACGTGTGCCTGTTCCGGAACAAGGAAGCGTTGGGTGTTCATTATCCAGACCAATTCAACCCGGTACCTATTCAAGTTCTTGCTTTGGCGGCAACTGCAGTGCGTTCTATTTCAGTGCACTTGATGTTATCTTACTGACGATGGTCAGCTTGATCATGCTATAAAAGAATGGTCTACCGGTGTGCATCGGTCACTGGAGTTCACACAGTCCTCCGCGAGTGGTGTCTTCAGCGGACACATGAAAGTGCTGTCAAAGTTTGAGGCGGTGAATCCCGAAGGACTAGCGCGGTTGCAGGAAACCCTATATAAGCAGGGATGGTAAGCATCAGTCCCTTGAGCCATGTCTAGCCAACCCCAAATCAAACTGACGCTTTGGTCATGTTACAGCTACCGGGCAGGAGTTTCTGTAGAAACCGTTGAAGAAACTGCGGTTCCGATGCTGGCCGACGACGATTTCACGCGGTGACAAAGCTAAGCGTTCTCGGTCTATCCTCATTGTGACTTCGCTCATTCATTGTACAGATCATCAAGAAGCAGATGATGGCTTTCGATACTAAGCTTGCTGTAAGCACTCGTTTTACTATATAACGCAGGGCCATTGATTTACATTGGGCAGGGGGGTCACCGGTGCACAACCCCAAATCGAACGCCGCCAAAACGATATGCGAGGACATGGAACATGCAAAGCAGAGTGCTGCGGCGTGCAACCCGAAATCGAACAGCTATATAGCATGTAGATAAATGAGAATTGATGCGATTACAAATCATTTTCTGACTACGGCCCCCAGAGCTATGGCACAGCTCCAGACGCATATGGAGTACGGAAAGCTGAAAAGACGCGATGATCTTCGGAGGAGAACATACTCTCCTGGAGCGCTCATATGATCTTCAATGACTCGAGACGGCTAGGGAGCACCCTAGAGAGGGTACCAGTCTCGGACGTCTCCGCTGCTTCCCGAGTCTCCACAGCCCTCCAGAGGCTGACTAGAAACTGCTGATGCAGAAATCGCGTGCAAAGAAGGAAACAGCCCGTTCTCCTAAGCCGGGAAAGAAGAACTCTCGACCCAATATCACCGGTATCCAGAAGAACGCTAGCATATATGCAGGTTGTGTTGCCAGAGAAGGCAACAACGTCGGAACTCATTCATGACTGCATAAGTAACAGTGTAGCTTCACCAAC
The DNA here is from genome assembly GCA_001632435.1 of Calocera cornea HHB12733. Taxonomy (NCBI): domain Eukaryota; kingdom Fungi; phylum Basidiomycota; class Dacrymycetes; order Dacrymycetales; family Dacrymycetaceae; genus Calocera; species Calocera cornea. The sequence goes on from KV424024.1 coordinate 95,242, forward strand.
TGAGCCCATACCTGTTCCCCGTCCCTGTATGAGCTTAAATACATAGTGTTTCTAGTCCATTCTCGTTCAAGACTTCAATCCCATTTCTTCACAGAAGAGCGCATACAGTACATGGGTGGAGCCCCAGGTAGATGTGCCAGGGGTCACCAATTGTCCCCGCGTGGCAGGGACACGCCCCACACAGGGAAGAGCGGCCAAAGGTTGTTCTGCTCCCATCGCCTGAATACCCCCGTGCACGGAGACGTTGTAGTTTCATATCCTCACTCAGTATCTAGTCAATGAAGCAGAACGGCTTTGAAGTCTGGATTGAAGGGAGGACGCGCAACCGCGCGACAGAGCTCAAGATGCCAAAGGAAACAACAGCTAGTCTGCCGGACGGCCCGGACGAGACAATTTGCTATTTTGTTGCAGATCCGGACAGAGTCTATCCAGTTCTATGGCTAAGCAGCCCGACATCTGACTCTGGAACAGTTGCTCTACGCTTGGGGACGGGGTTCTGGACTAGGGACAAGCAGTAATGGACCAAAACATTGCGTTTTCTCGGTATCTTTGGATGATGAGCCTGCGCACTTGAGCTACGCCACCGACCTCGGTGGCACGCGGTGCTGTATCCTGCTTCTGTCCTCACTACCGACTTTCCAAGACTCCAGCAAGATACAAGCGAACCAGTGTTCACGGGCCGTGTGTAGCCCTGTCACCTGTCTGTCTCGTATCTTGTTCCCTTTTTGGTGACCAAAGTTGTGCTTACGTCTTCCGCAGCTTCGAGCAACGCCTCTAACGGCTTGAAGAAGCACTCGATTAAGGTTCTGCTGTACATTGAGGTTGGCAAGCGCATATATGCAGGGTCACCGGGATACGAGAAAGCAGAGCCATTTGAGACTGGCGAAGACAAGTACGGACGGGCATACAAAGAAGTCTGGCACCAAGAAGGGAAAGTCCAGAAGTTCACTTTCTATTTTAATACTACTAGTAAGTGCTAGTGCGCATGGTTAGTACAAAGGCGCTGACGGCCATGTCCTACTAGATGAGCTGAAGCAAGCCGGAATGCTACCGTCCGCTGCTGTTATGTATGCCGAAAATTATAAGCTGAAGGTACGCACCTCGAAACTCATACCTGGGTTGTGCTCGGTGATATACTTCCCTGCTCCTTAGGACGAAAAGTTGGAGCTGGTGGAAAGGATAAAGGAGCAAACTTACACGCTCGAGGCATAGGCTCACTGTTGTTTGGGGCTTGATGGGCGTACTGACACACTCAATCTCACTCAGGAACAGAAGTCAGCGTGGGATAAAGAGAGACAGACTGTGATTAAGGGGATGACTGTAAGTACGCGGACGCTTGGCAGCTGTTGAGAGTGCTGATGCGCCGACGTTTCGCTAAAGAAGGAGACACAGGAGATGGAACAAAATATGCGCACACTGAAAGAACAACTGAAGGCAAGGAATGCCGAAAGGCACGGTAACAAACTGTTTCCTGATGGCGACAATCTTCAATAGAAAGAGAAGCTAGAAAGGGAGAAGGACCAGAAGGCGAACAGTGAGATCCTCAGGGTATGAGTTGCGGCATCTCTCACGACTGATTCACTGACACCATGTGTATAGCAAGAGAGATCTAAGTGGGAGAAGGACAGACAAGAGCTGCTGAAGGACGTGACACGGTTGAGTGTCCGTTTGCTGTCGGGCAGTGGGGCGAGCGTGCCTGGAACAACTCGTAGGCGTAGCTTGTCGCCAGAGCTCAGCGTCGCTGAAGTCGAGACTGCAACTGCGAGTCGTGGAAATAAGCGTCCAAAGTTGACGAATACGACGCAGAGCAGTAGCAGAGCCAAATAGTGTCGGGCACGCTGGGTACGAGTCGCATTGTCTTCCATTGAACGATGCTCCGCGAGCACCACAAATTACGCTCCTCAACCTACAATGCCACCGGACGCAAGTCGCGTTTTCAGTAGTCTTCCTATTACATACGAACATCATTAGCTGTAGCATCACCAAAGAGACAGCACCAGTTGCACATGTACATGCTTATGAAACGTTTCCATCCTAGACGTGCCTACCCACACGGCGCAGTCAACATCTTCAGCTTCAAGCGAGCGCAAGCGGAGGCGAGTGAAAAGCGTCGTATGCGGCGCGCCCAGGCGTCTGGGAACATGGTTGAAGGGAAGGTGGAAGACAACAAACACAAGAAAGACAAGGAAGAAGGGGAGATCCAAGTGAAGAGGGAAGAAGAGTGGATTTCACTGGGCTAGCAACACCTAACCCACTTCAGCATTCCGAGAAAGCGGAGTCTTTCCTCTCACACGGTTTCACAAGGGGACACATCTTATCATACATTCACGCGCTAAATACTGAGAAAACCTTTTCATTCATCCCTAACTACGCGCTACAGCTCGGGACAATCAATGCCGTAATCAGATGCAGTAACTAGCGTGAGTGGGCGAACGATGCTTTACGTGAATTGCGAAGAGACAAGTGCAGTGCAGTGCAATGCGATGCAGTGTGATGCGAGAGATAGATATGCAGTCTTGAGACGATGACGGCGCGGCCGCCAATTCCAAGAAGTATGTAGGGCCGTTCGAAGTATTTCCCGTGTGCGCACGCGCACAGGGGGCAGCTCCCCGCTGGGGAGGTAGTTTTCGAAGTTGGTGAACCAAGTGAAAGCGAAAGAGAGATGAGAGATGAGGGTGCAAGATGCTGATTATGCAGAAGAGCCGCAGTCGATGCGCTCTTCAGGGGTCGGGAGAGGATGCAGGAACAAGAGAAGACGCGGGGGTGGGCTCGGGCTCAGCTCAGTGCTTGAAGAACTCGCTGCGGGCCTTGGCCTTGTGCACGCCGCCGTCGAGCGCGTGCCACCCGCGGCGGGTGAAGCCGCCCTCCTTCTGGCGCTTGGGCAGGACGGGCGGGGGCGCGCGCTTGGAGGCGGGCGCGGAGGGCTCGGGCTCGCAGCCGTCCGTGTCGACGTCGTCGGCTGAGGACGGGTCGGACGTGGGGGAGGCGGCGGAAGAGTCGCTCGTCGAGGTGCTGGACGTCGTACTGTCAGTCGTCGTCGTCGTCGGGGTGGGGGTGGGAGCGGCGTCCGTGGTGCTCGTGAAGGTGGACGAGCTGGAGTCGCTGGACGAAGAGGAGGAGGAGGAGGAAGAGGAAGAGGAGGTGGAGGTGCTGGAGCTGCTGGCAGAGTCGGAAGCGGCCGCCAGTGCCTGGCCGAGGGAGACGGAGCCAGTCGGGCTCGCCGTGTCCGTGGGCGCGGACATGCTGCTCGTCGTGGTCGTCGTGGACGACGTGACGACGGTGACGAAGCCGGATGTTGTGGGCGTCGAGCTCATGGTGGAGACGGAGGTGGAGACGGAAGCGACGTCCGCCGCGGGCTGGGTGACGGTCGACGAGGCCGAGACGCTGCTCACGCTGCTCGTGACGACCGCATCGGCCGCAGCGGCGGTGACGGTGACGGTGGACGCGGCCTGGGTGACGGTAGCGGTAACAGTGCTGGTCACAGTGGCAGTAACGGTCGCGGTAGCAGTGACGGTCGCGGTGACGACGGACGGCTCGCAGGTGGGCGCCGTCGGCGGGGGAGCGACGTTCGCCGCGCCGCTGTTGTCGCTCGAGTCGTCGCCGGACCCAGAATCGCTGCCAGCGTCGTCGCCGGAGGTAGCAGCAGCAGTCTGCGTCGGCTGGGTGAGGAAGAGCGTAGTGCGCGAGCCCGAGTTGTCCACGGGTTCGGCAGTAGCGGTGGGCAGCGATGAGCTGCTAGGGCTGGGGGCAGCGTCGGCCGCGCCCGTACCGTCATCCTCGTCATCAGCACCCGTGCCGTCGTCCTCATCGTCATCTCCAGAGCCGTCATCCTCATCGTCGTCATCGCCCGAGTCGTCCGAAGCATCGTCACCCGAGCCGTCCTGTCCTGCGCAGTCCGTCGCAGAGGCATCAGCCGCCGCCGCGGTGCTCGTAGCAGAAACGGTGCTCGTGCTGGTGGTGACCACACTCGTAGACACGGTGCTGGAAGAGCCGTCGTCCTCGTCGTCGCAGTCCTCGTCGCCCGAGGCGTCGCTCGACGGGGGATCGGTAGGCGTGGCGCTCGCCGAGCTCGTTGTGGAGGTGACGGTGGCAGCCCCGGTGTCGGTGGAGACGCTGCTGGACGCCGAGTCGGTAGCAGTAGAGGTAGCGGTCGTGCTGCTCGAGTCGGATCCAGTAGCACTAGCGGGGGTGAACGAGTCCGTGCCCGTGACCGTCACGGTCGTGGTGGTGGCGGTCGGGTCAGCAGCGAGGTTGGCCGCGCCCGCGGCTGCGTCCGTCGTGCTGGTCGTGGAGGCCGAGTCGGTGGTGCTGGTGCTGGAGGCCGAGTCCGTGGTTGTCGTGGTGGGCGCCGCGTCGGTCGTGGAGGTGGTGTCGGTCGTGCTGACGGAGGTAGACGTCGCGCTGTCAGTGGACGTGCTTGAGGTAGCGGAAGACGTGGGGGCCGCGCCGTTGGCGCAGAAGGTGATGACGAGGTTGACGTCCTGGTTGGTCGAGCACTGCACCTGTGCGGTGTAGTCCGTCGGCTGGAAGAAGGCGTGGTCGGGCCCGCAGGTGGCCGTGTCGCAGCTGTTGCCATTGCCCTGGCACTCGGAGACGCCATCGTAGAAGAAGCCGGTCGGGACGGAGAATGCGTGCGGGGAGATGAGGGAGACGTCGACGGAGGAGACGCCGCCTGCGCCGCCGTTTGAGGTGAGGGTGAACTCGAGCAGCGAGCAGTTCTCCCCGTTGAAGTTGCACGCGCCGGTCTGCAGGTAGGCGATACCCGAGAGGGAGCCGGATGCGGTGTAGGCTGCGCCGGAGGAGGCGACCTGGCCGTTCAGGATCAGCTGGGGCGTACCGGAGCCGCACCTGCGGGAGGATCAGTATTGCCAGGTTGGGAGGGGAGGAAGTAGGCGGACTGGTTGTCAAATGAGATGGTATGCTGTTCGGCGCGTGCAACGCGCGCGACAAGGGGCAGAGCGAGCAGAGAGAGTAACGCGAGCATCTTGCGATTTGTCCCGTGGAGGTGATGCGAATGCAGTCGATGCGTTCAGGTTCGGTGGATGATACTCGGAGCGGAGGAAGCGGCGAATGAATTGAGGATGAGAGTGGGAATGATTGTGGGTAGTGAACGACCGTGAGTGGAAGGAGTGCGGATGCCTGGCGAGGCGTGTGTGTGAGCGTCGAGAGCGACGGGCGAGGTGGGGAGGACGGCGGGAGCGGGGAGCAGGCTGCCTAGTCCGTGCAGAGTGAGTGGAGAGAGAGGAGGCGGGGGAGCGGAAAGGCTGGGGGGCCATCGCGGTTGCCAGCGTGTGAGGCTTATGAGGCGACGGCGCGCCGGGGAGTGAATAGCGTGCACGCGGGAGGCATCCTTCCTTCCTCCTGCTGAATGCAGAAAGGGGCCATGTACGGCAGCGTACTACTGAGTGGGAATGGGCTGGTGGTGGGCGTGGATGTGATTAGCAGCGCGCGTTGGAATGTCAAAAGACACACCCGAGGAGAGGGTTTGGTCCCCGGCAGTCGTCATAGCGTTGTCAAGCGCGCCAAGCGCATCATCGGGCGCGACCTCATCCCGCCCCGTCGGCGTCGCGCTCCCCCCACCACACCTCTCTTACAACAATAGCACAGCGCCCACCAATCTGCCAACCATCGAACACTCTGTTACTATGTTCTCATCCTTGCAAGTACTGCACCAGCGGGCCACTCGACGAGCTGAAGAACCCGCCGAGCCGGTGAGTCCGTTTCACGCGTATCCACCCACCACTCGCGCGCGCGCGTCGCCATGGAAGTCAATCTCCCTCCGTCCCACGTGCAGTTCATAATCCCCCTTTCAACCCCCCTTCCCCCTCTGAATGCCCCAAGACCGATCACCCTCGGCTTGCTGCTCGGCAGCGCATAAGCACGCGACGGGAAGCAGGGCGCGGCCGATCACCCGCGGATTCTCGCGCGCCCTTTGTATGCGAGGCGGCGAGGGCTGGACCGTGCCTTGTGCCTCTTGGGAGGATCCCACCGTCGTAAGGGTAGGTGAGACGGGGATGAAACCGTTTCGTAAGTAGTAGTAGGTATGGTATGGTATGGTATGTATACGCTGGCATCCCTCCGCCCGGTATCTGTCTCAAACTGAGTATACTACTGTATGCAACGGGCATCCCGCTCGAGCTCGCGTTCGCAAAGAGGCTTCAAGCCTGTGCCTGCTTCTCCCAACACCGGGACCTCCTCAAATGAATGCCGCTATGGTGTGCCTGGCCAGATTTCACATCAGCTGCGCTCCCAAGCACGGGTAGAGTGTGTACGTACAACCCTGCTTATGCCCTAGGACCTCTTCTGCTTCTTGGTCGGTTTCTCGTTCCCGTCAGGCTCAGATTTGACGACCACGCGCTCAGCCCTCAGTCTGGCCACCTCCGCTCTCAGGCCCTCCTGTGCCGCCTTCCCCCTGTCCAGCTCTGCCGTCATCCTAGCCACCTCAGCCTGCAGCCCTTCCCGTCCCGCTTTACCCGTAGCTAGTTCCCCCTGAAGCTTCTTCACCTTCTCCTTCAGCACATGTAGATCGGCCCTGGATTTCTTCTGTTCCTTGCTTGCCATCTTCAGCTCCTCCTTCAGGTTTCCTACTTCCTTCTGAGGCAGCCAACAAGATCAGCCTGCCTTCAGGAACAACAACAGCAACAGTATAGGACTAACCTTCAATTCAGCGTTCATATCGTAGAGCTCCTCGCTACTGGGAATGACACCGCTGGCCTGCAGTTGACCTGCCATGCCTTTTGCTCAGCGCCCGCCGTGGTTCTCCTTCCTAAGGCTTACCAAAAGAGTTGTAGTGGAAGATGAAGGTGTAGTCCAGACCCAAGGAATTGACAGTGAACTGTGCCTTGTCCAGGCGTCCTTCTGCGGCGTCTTCGTCGTTGTCGTCATGACCATACTTGTGGATTTCCGGTTCTGTGAGCTCGGTAGTACCGGAGTTTGACACAGGGCTCTCATCCATTGGGTTGCTGGTGGCGAATACAGAGCGCTCCTGAACCGTTTTGAAGCTAACCCGCTGAGATGAGCATCGAGCAATGCGGCACCGAAAACCTCACGTACCTGACGCAATGGTCCCGTACGAGCTTCTCCCGCTCAGATACCAAGAGGAGGTCTTGCGCCGTGCGTGCTTGAACCGTCGCATTTTCCGGGCCCAGCACGATGGGAACTGTATTGAAGTCGAGCGGCGACTTGGCTTTCCAAGCACGGTAGTTGCCTGGCCACAGTCTGACAATAATGGTTCCTTGGTAGCGCTCCATGTTTCCATCAGTAGGCTCTACAAAATGCACCTTGACATCAAACAGTTCAACAACGGAGGCTTGCAGGCACTCACCTTGCACGACCACGTTTGCGAACGCGAACCTGGAGTCTTTGGAATACTCTCCTTCAACGGCCATATCGGAACCATGCCAGGTCCACGCGTCGTCGATAGCTGGCGCGCAGTCAGCAGTACCGATGAAGATAAGCTTGCGTTCATCTAGTCAAGCCAATATACAGATGTCCGGGATATCTTCATGATCCAGGTTCACCTCAGTAACCCGAATAGCAAACTTCTGTAGTGGAGTGGCGATCAGCCATGGCGATGAGCAAGTCGTCTCGTACTGCACCTTGCCACTTTCTGACGCGACGAAGCAGCGGGAAATCTTGTGCGAATCTTCATTCGCGAAGTTCTCTTCGGCGTTGAGCTTATACTCCTCCAGATCCTTGTCATCGACTACAATGGAGACCCGATAGTCCCCAAGAACAGGCATTTTACTGAACCTGGTGGCAGGACGGGGCGAAAGAGAGGTGCTGTGACCGTAGACTGCGTGAGTCAAGCCGAGAAAGAACCAGGGTCGCGCGTGTCAATATTTTGGGTGCTCGCGCGAGGAGACGCACACCGCTTCCAGCCATGAATTCTTCGGCCTCATGGTGAGTCGACTGATTATCGCATGAGCCAGCCAGCTTCATTGCACATTTCAGTCCTGACTCGTGAACCCAGTTGAACCTTTTGTGACAGTGTTTCGTAGGTATGTAAACGTGCGACTGGTCTGGAAAACTGTCCTCTATCGTACAGGTGCTGGATCTCATAACAGGAAGACTACAGCGGAACACGCCTCGCATTGGGCCGGTTTCAACGGAAATCGTAAACACAGCGAATGCTTGTAGCGACTAGCGTACTCTGCGGCAAACAGCTTGACTCGTATCCAACCCCTATATCCCGTCGAGTAGAGCGCTTGTCGCCTTCTTGATCTGTTCCTGGCGGGTCTTCTTCTTAGCCACTGGACTCTCGTCAGAGTCAGCGGACGCGTCTCCAAGCGCTTGCAACTGGCTACGTTTCTGAGTGACTCCCATCGTGCCCATGTTTGCTGGTGCGTTCGACGGTGAGCCGGCAGGCGACTTCCCGCTGTCGTCTTTCGATGCGGCCTGAATCTCCTTCTCCCACTTGAATCTCTCCTCCTGGTCCCATGTCGTCAGCAAGTCAATTATTGCAAAGGCGATACACATGCCTCCAGCTTGTCATTGCTCTCCTTCCTCTCCGCCTCCCTTTCCAATCTTTCCTTCTATTCCAGCCCGCGTCCGTCAGTGATCTCGTTGCAGTGAGTGGAAATCGCGGCGCTTCTCACCATCACTTGTTCCTTCAGCATGAGTATTTCCTTTTCCTTCTCGGACATCTCTCCCTGCTGATCGGAGGGTGTCAGTGCCCTCCCCAACAGTACAATGATTTGTGCCGCTTGTATTCACCCTTTGATCGTGCGCCTGTACTGCCGCTTCCCATGCTTGGGTTTGCTCCTATCTCGGCGTGTTAGAACCTTATCCCCGCTTGAACGGATAGTTTATACCTTCAGCTTGTTGGCTTGCGCTTGTCTTTCATTCTCCCAGGCGCTTTTCTCCTGCTGTGTTGAAGAAAGACCATATCAGGATCTTCTTGCACGCATAGAATCCTGGAGACGCAGGGTCGGACCTTCAGTTTCTGATTCTCGGAAACAAGGACAGCAGTGGAGGGCAAGAGACCAGCACGCTGCAGCTCCTCTGTCCAGTAGTTATCAGTCCTTGCAACTGATGTGGTTGTTCTGTTCCTCACCAGTCGTATTGAAGAAAAACGTGAATGTATGCCCGGGTCCATCTGGGTGCCAGACCTCTTTGAAGGCGCGTCCGTATTCGTCTGTTCCGCTCATAAATGGCTTCGCTTCTTGGTAGGTCGCGGCCTCTTCATATATGCGTCTGCCAACCTCCGGATGAGCAGTGACTTTGATTGAGTGCTGTCTCATTATCTCTGGGGGCATGTTGGAGGCTGTGGAGAACATGAGCTCCACGGTGTCCAAGGCAAGTCTTGATAGTAAACAGACAATTGGAAGGAGTCCTTGTGGCGATTGAAGGTTGATGCACGGCCGTGCTGTTGTTCGGAGCTTTAGATAACAGTCCCAACGACTCCAATGCACGACAAAAGTGAGAGGAATTAGCCGGACGAGGGCTTCCCTTCTGCTGGTTGTCTACTGCTACAGAGAATGTTCGGCGCTTTGGCCCACTGCTGCTGGTGTCCGGCCCAAAGTATTTTGCATAGACCATGGCAAACTGGCATTTGAAACGGAGATTAGTCTTGGTCGGAGGGCTTGTAGCCACAAATCTTACCATTTTCTCGCTGTCTGAGTCAGCGATAAGGTAACAGCTTGGGCCATCCAGCAGATCGCTACCAGTAGTTTGTGCAGGTGCACCCCAGTACCACTCTGCCACAGCCTGCCCATCCTCTTCAATCCAGACTTCATAGCCATTGTGTTTCATTGAGTATAAGTGTGATGAGGTGATGGATCGACGTGAGCTCTATCCCACTAGCAGCTTTGAGGTGGGGAAGGGCAGAAAGAAGAGTGAAGTCGCGTCCATTGAGGGTTTGCCACTTATCAGGAATGGTCCCTACGCGTGTCAAAGCTGTAGGTGCAGTCCGTGTCTCAACAAGGGGGTACATATCTGCATTGATACCATGAATGTATTGACTGCTATCATAATGATCTAGTCAGTTCAAAGCTATCTGCACTCCTTCAATACGATGGGTCATGGGAATGATGAGAGCATTGCACTGTGTAGGCCCGTACCAAACTACTGATATTTGCCCTTCAGATCAGAGAAAGTGACACTCTTAGTACCTGCTGCCGTCTCCCCAGTTATATGCCCAAACCAGATGAAACCATCAAAATCACTGAGGCTGGGCTCTGTGGTGAGGCTTATACGGTACAACGTAACGCACTGACACTTGACAAATGAACGGATCTCCCAGTAAGCTACGTCTCACTGGATCCTGCGCTTCTTGCGGAGACCCGCACTCGCAGCAGGCGTGTCCTCTCAAACAGCCGCTATCTTCTCAAGTCTGTTTCTCAGTTGACTTACCTCCCATGTCAAATCGTCCTTCTCTTGAGCAAGTAAGTCCATCTCCTTTTGCTTCAGATGAATGTCGTCCCATAATGTGTCGCGTTCAGATGTGATGCCATCTTTCTCCCCGAGTAGATCGTCCTTCTCCCGCAATAGCTTTGTCTTCTCCTTCATATGGGATGCATTTGTCCGTGAGAGCTCGTTGTTTCTTTGTTGAAGGGTGTCGTTCGCCTTCGAAATTTCTTCCTTCAACGACCTCAGTGCCTCGTTCTCGCTCACCAGGGCCTGCGTTTCTTGAACCACCGAATTCTTGGTCTTCAGGAGTGCGCTGTAGTCTTTCTCAAGTGCGTTGGATCGTTCCTTTGACACATGAGCTCGAAACATGTTATCCCTCTCATAAACCCACCATACCTTTAAGCGCTGTAGATCTTGATAGATGCCTTCCTATTGAGGTATGGTGCCAGACAATTGTAGATGGCCTGTTTGTAAGTGTTCAAGACATAATAACGCGCATACATGTGCAGTGCACTTACGGAAGGAGGCGTAGGAGAAGATGAAGGTGAAAGGCTCCCCGTCCGGCAACCAGACTTCCGTATATGCGCGTCCATATTCGTCCGTACCTCTCATAGCTTCGGTCACCGATGCGACAGGCGCCTTTCCTGATGGTCTGAGACTGGCGTTGCTCAAATCGCCGGGTAGACGAGCGGGTATCGCTCTGCCAAATCTACTTGTACGTCGATGACAGAAATGCACTGAGAGACGGGAGGGGCTCACGAGACACATTGGTCGTGCTGACTGAGTTCGAACTGGTTCACGTGCGAGATCGTCCCATCTGTATGCGAAGAGGGGATACCTTGTAGCTTTGCATGCACACCAGACTCCGTGGCAGTATGGGTAGATGGCCTAGCTCCAATCTTGATCTTGCTGCCTTCGTATTGGCGTCTTTGAACTTCTGGCCGAACTGTGACCTTAATACTGTGTTCCTTCCGACGCTGAGGATGAGTGGAGGCTGCCGTTGTCTTAGCACGTCACAGTCAGCAGCATACACATGGACTGACAATTGAACACCACATTCTCAAACATAAAGGGTGAGACGGCCGCAGATGTCGCTCCACCTGGTCCACCGCCTGGGAGGTCGCTGCCTTGTATGTACCAAGAGCTTTGCCGCCGGGATTGACATGTTATATTGACAGTTGCTCCATCGATAGACACACCCGCGATCACGCGCTTCGGTCCCATCGCATTGGTGGTCCACTGATGCGGCTGGCCCCAGATGACAAACTTCTGAAGGTAACGTCAGCTGCTGGAGACATAGGACCTGTGTTTACATCCCACTTGCCTTTCCAGGCTCAGCGAGGACAAGTTTGTTGGATTGGTTGGGTGTGTTTTGTGGTATGCCGTGGGTCCTTGGCTCGTACTCGGTCTGCCGCTGGCCCTCGATCTCCAGCCATATCTCGTAACCTTCTACGTGCATCACGGAGAGTTGAAGGATGTGAATTGGTAATCAGTGCAGATGGAGACACGTTTATTGTTGCGAGATATGGAAGGGTTGCTGCCACCAGATGAGAACGAGTTTGGCTTGTAGACTGGAAAGTGGTGTGCCACTCACCTGGACCGCGGACCAGCGTCGGACATCCTTGCCATCGCCGAACTGCTTCTCCTCGTGAAGCTTCGAGAATCCAGCGCCGATCTCATAGTGTCTGTGCTCCCTCCTGAGATGGAAGGGACGAAGCGCTTGATAACGCGTCATGAGAACGTTCAGTTTCTGAAAGGATTCCTGTCCCTTACCATGAACGATCGGGCCACAAAGTAGCGTACCGACCAAAGGCCATACATCTCAAGATACGGTCTCATTATGGAGGTCTGGGCCCCATTCCTTATAAGTGAGGTTAAGCGTAGCATGCATGACGAGTGCAGGGAACCGGCGGCGGCGCATGCGGTCCGAGCTGAGAGTACTACTGTAGAAAGAGTAGAGCGACGGGGCTGTCGTCCCACCTCCACACTTCGAGGAGGAGGAGGTGGTGGGGCGGTCGAGTGGGGCGGATTTGATTCCGCCCCCTGAACGCGCAGGCCTGTGCTCGCTGCGAGCGAGGGTGCCGTTCGTCACATCGTTTGCCTCTACTACCAACTCTGCAGGTTGAGTACGTCCTTCATGGATGAGCTCCCTGTGCCATCCAGCCCCCCTAGCCCTTCTAACCCTACTGTAATGGCTTCTGATGGAGAAAAAGAGAAGAAAAGACCTCGGAAACGTGCCAGGCATGCTCGCAGCCAAGCTAAGCTGGCAGAGAAGAGGGCGGACTATGTTGCATATGCCCAGGAGCTGGGATTGGGGGACAACGGTGTGCCCTGCTCTGATTTCTCATTTGCTCTTTGTCTGATTCCTGCCCAGACATCCATCTGCTCGACACCCTCCCAACGCTCTTCATCAAGAAGCCTCGGAGCGCAGAGAGATCGCGCGAAATGCTTGAGGAAGCCTACCCAGGCTGGGAGGCGGAGGTCCCGACGTTTACGACTGCCCCTGCGGACTGGGACTGGGTTGCCGTCTTGGACCCCGAGAAGCCTCGGCCTGCTGCCTGGCTGATGGACAACCCTGTGGTTCGCATCGATGATGGCTTCGGCAAACATATCAACACACTTTCGCATCTGCTGCAAGAGTTCTACGCTGCCAATCCCAAGGAGTACGCAAGTGCCCGGGATGCCAACAGCCGCTCCCCCTACCCTGGCTACCATTTTGGGGTCTGGCGGAAGTACCAGATCGACGCTCGCTTCACAAAGGACACAACAGAGCAGGACATCCGTGCAAAATCATATATCAACGCAATGGCGGCTATCTTTAGTGAGGCGGTTGGGGATAGGGTAAAGCAGCTGATGAGGGCACGGTGGCCGGAGCTGCTGGAGGAGAGGGAAAGGTGAGTGGGTATCGCATCATAACTAAATATGGACTAAGTATGCTATAGGATCCTCGAGTATTCGTACTCCCTGCCAGACATTGCAGAGGAGATCCGGCAACGTCCCGCACTCCGTCAGGGAGCCTGGCATGTGTTGGCGGTTAGGGAGGGTGCAGCCTCTATTCCCCACATTGATGTGGGTGACGACCACCACCAGTTCACAGTGATCTTCGTACTGGGTGACTTTGTGGGTGGGGATCTGGTCTTCCCTGACCTGAAGCTTCGGGTGCCTCTTCGGCCAGGCCAGATCCTTTTCCTGAATACTCGGAGGGTGGCTCACTACGCCTTGCCCTTCAAAGGGACCCGGTTTGTTTTTACTGCCTTCATGGATGGTCAGTTGTGTAGGGACTACAGAAAGGCTAAGGCAGCGGAGGAGGAGGAGGAGAAGGGGAAGGGGAAGGCGGAATAGACAAATAGTAGGGTTAGCTTGTGAAATTCATGAACCATTGTTGCGGACTCTGAGTGATTGGATGGGACGCGGATGGGGGGTCGGAGGGATGGGTGAAGGTGACATAAGGGAATGGTCAGATAACGGAAGCGTAACGCTGAGGGGGGGGTTAAGGGAAACCCGCAAACAAACGGCATCCAGAGTGCTTTACAGCCATCCATCAACTCCACCAACTCTGACCACTGGATACGTCCTTCATGGATGAGTCCTGGTTGATTCCCTCTTCTTGGACCCCCTCGCACAACACAAGCCTCTGGGCTGTTACAGCTACAGTCTTGGCTTTTGGCGGGCTGTGGTGCTCCTGGCGTATCCCGAAGCCCATAGTGACGGGCAAGCACAGATGGCATGATGCCGTGTGGGGCTGCCTGACAAGTGGAGCGGTGGGGCCGGGTGAATTGGTTCAGGTGGAGTAGATAAGCCTTGGTGCGTCATAATAGCTTAATTCAGATATTTCTTATATTGATGTTCACCCAGGTTTAAAAGCGGAGATGTTTGCATGCAACAAGCGCAAGCCCAGTTCACATCATGGCTGCCACAATCACTGCCGTTGGTGGGTGCTACGACTGGCATGCAACCGACGCAAGCTCGCGCATCCGAACCTGCTGTATTGCTCTGCCCCAGTCGCCGGCATCTGGAAACCTTGCAGGGCTGCTTCAGTCCGATGACATACTCGGCATTCTCCACTATTTTCTCCCCCGCAACTCGCCCGAGCCAGACATTGGTGTCTACAGCATCACCGCCAAGATAGCAAACAGCAAGGACCAGCTGGTTGTTGGGAGTGCGTGGAATCGGGATGAGTTTCACTTTGAACTGCATTGCCTGTCGGTGCGCATCAATCCATGCTCCTCCATGGAACGTGTTTTGCTGACTGAGACGGAAGTTGCTCCCACTGGAGCATCAGAAATTGGCTATTCCTCCAATCATCAACCTCTCGGGCCCTGCCGTCAACATCAATGGTCGGACGTTTGACATGGACCTCATGCCATACATCTCAACAGCCAAGAAGCATGCTCGCTTCCGCTGCTACTTCCCAGAGGAGGGCCGCTTCTTCCAGTCAGCACCAAACATGAATGCCAATGCAATGGTGTGCGTTACGGGGACCTTGATTGGTGAGGCTTTGCAGGGGGAGGGGAGTGCGGAGCCCGCCCGCTTATCAGTCCGGGTATGTCCCTTTTGTGTCTGGATGAAGGGTGGCAAAGGGCTGATATTCATTGCAGATCCTTGAGATGGACTACCTCGCCTCCTCTTCCACAACATCAGCACTGTCAACGGCAGTAACACCCTCCCGCAGCCGGTTCAGCTGGTC